>JAIRCJ010001032.1:0-14935 GCA_020883675.1 Bruguiera gymnorhiza | reverse complement strand
GAAAAATATAATATTTGAATATGTTAATTGAACAAAAATACAAGTAATGGACTTAATTGCATAAAATACACTTTAGTAGATGAATATTACAAATAGCAATTTCAAGTTTTAATTTTGTGTTAAGCATATATCCCTAGATGGGAGTACAAAACCTTCTAATTACTGTCCATTGCTTTGACCTTTTCTTAAGTAATTTGCCAGAAGATTATATAAAGTCATTTCAAATTGCGTTGAGGCAAAGGAGACAATTCAAAAATTGCAAAATTTAAATTCAACAGAGTATTGACAATTCATTTATCCCTAGCAGATTTTAAAATTCTAAAAATTGTAAAATGCAATATTTTGATTTTAAATTATTGTTAAATGTCGTTTGATTTGATTGGTGAGAAAATACAATATTTGAATATGTTAATTGAACAAAAATACAAGTAATGGACTCAATTGCATACCATACACTTAAGTGGATGAAGAGTATAAACAGCAATCCCAAGTTTCAAATTTGTGTTAAGCATACAACTCTAGATGGGAGTGCAGAACCTTCTTATTAGAGTCCATTGCTTTTGCTTTTTCTTAAGTAATTTGCCTAAAGATTATATAAATCATTTCAAATTGCATCGAGGCAAAGGAGAGAATTTAGAAAATTGCAGAATTTAAATTTAACAGAGTATGGACAATTCATTTATCCCTAGCAAATTTCAAAATTCTAAAAATTGGAAAAATGCAATATTTTGATTTTTAAATTTATTGTTAATGTTGTTTGATTTGATTGGTGAGAAAAATACAATATTTGAATATGTTAATTGAACAAAAATACAAGTAATAGACTTAATTGCATAAAATACTCTTTAGTGGATAAATATTATACATAACAATTCTAAGTATCAATGTTGTGTTACGCACATATCCCTAGATGGCGATGCAAAACCTCCTTATTACAGTCGGTTGCTTTTGCTTTTTCTTAAGTAATTTGCCTGAAAATTATATAAATAATTTCAAATTGCATTGAGGCAAAGGAGACAACTTAGAAAATTGCAAAATTTAAATTCAATAGAGTATTGACAATTCAGTTATCCTTAGCAGATTGTAAAATTCAAAAAATTGCAAAAATGCGATATTTTCATTTTTAAATATATTTTTAATGTCGTTTGATTTGATTGGTGAGAAAAATATAATATTTGAATATGTTAATTGAACAAAAATACAAGTAATAGACTTAATTGCATAAAATACTCTTTAGTGGATAAATATTATAAATAGCAATTCTAAGTATCAATGTGGTGTTAGGCACATATCCCTAGATGGCAGTGCAGAACCTTCTTATTACAGTCGATTGCTTTTGCTTTTTCTTAAGTAATTTGCCTGAAGATTATATAAATCATTTCAAATTGCGTTGAGGCAAAGGAGACAATTTAGAAAATTACAAAATTTAAATTCAACAGAGTATTAACAATTCATTTATCCCTACCAATTTTAAAATTCAAAAAATTGCAATATTTTGATTTTTAAATTTATTGTGAATGTCGTTTGATTTAATTGGTGAGAAAAATACAATATTTGAATAAGTTAATTGAACAAAAATACAAGTAATAGACTCAATTGCATAAAATTCACGTTAGTGGATGAATATTATAAATAGTAATCCCAAGTTTCAATATTGTGTTTAGCATATATCCCAAGATGGGAGGGCAGAACCATCTTATATTAGTCCATTGCTTTTCCTTTTCCTTAAGTAATTTTTCTAAAGACAAGAATTCTATAAATCATTTCAAATTGCGTTGAGGCAAAGGAGACAATTAAGAAAATTGCAAAATTATAATTCTGCAGATTATTGTCAATTTCTTTATCCCTAGCATATTATAAAATTCTAGAAATTGCAAAAATGCAATATCTCGATTTGTAAATTTGTTGTTAATGTCGTTAGATTTGATTGGTGAGAAAAATACAATATCTTAATAAGTTAGTTGAACAAAATACAAGTCATGGACTTAATTGCATAAAATACACGTTAGTGGATAATATTATAAATAGCAATCCTAAGTGTCAATGTTGTGCTAAGCATATTACCCAAGATGGAGTGCAGAAGCTTCTTATTACAATCCATTGCTTTTGATTTTTCCTAAGTAATTTGCCTGAAGATTATATAAATCATTTCAAATTAGCTGTGGCAAAGGAGATAATTTAAAAAATTGCAAAATTTAAATTCAACAGAGTATTGACAATTCAGTTATCCCTAGCAGATTGTAAAATTCTAAAAATTGCAAAACATGCGATATTTTGATTTTTAAATTTATTGTTAATGTCGTTTGATTGAATTGGTGAGAAAAATATAATATTTGAATATGTTAATTGAACAAAAATACAAGTAATAGACTTAATTGCATAAAATACTCTTTAGTGGATAAATATTATAAATGGCAATTCTAAGTATCAATGTTGTGTTAGGCACATATCCATAGATGGCGGTGCAGAAGCTTCTTATTACAGTCGGTTGCTTTTGGTTTTTCTGAAGTAATTTGCCTGAAGATTATATAAATCATTTCAAATTGCGTTGAGGCAAAGGAGACAATTTAGAAAATTGAAAAATTTAAATTCAACAGAGTATTGACAATTCATTTATCCCTACCAGATTTTAAAATTCAAAAAATTGCAATATTTTGATTTTTAAATTTATTGTAAATGTCGTTTGATTTAGTTGGTGAGAAAAATACAATATTTGAATAAGTTAATTGAACAAAAATACAAGTAATAGACTCAATTGCATAAAATTCACGTTAGTGGATGAATCTTATAAATAGTAATCCCAAGTTTCAATATTGTGTTTAGCATATGTCCCAAGATGGGAGTGCAGAACCATCTTATATTAGTCTATTGCTTTTCCTTTTCCTTAAGTAATTTTTCTGAAGACAAGAATTTATAAATCATTTCAAATTGCGTTGAGGCAAAGGAGACAATTAAGAAAATTGCAAAATTATAATTCTGCAGATTATTGTCAATTTATTTATCCCTAGCATATTATAAAATTCTAGAAATTGCAAAAATGCAATATCTTCGATTTTTAAATTTGTTGTTAATGTTGTTAGATTTGATTGGTGAGAAAAATACAATATCTTAATAAGTTAGTTGAACAAAAATACAAGTCATGGACTCAATTGCATAAAATACACGTTAGTGGATAAATATTATAAATAGCAATCCCAAGTTCAATGTTGTGTTAAGCATATTACCCAAGATGGGAGTGCAGAAGCTTCTTATTACATCCATTGCTTTTGCTTTTTCCTAAGTAATTTGCCTGAAGATTATATAAATCATTTCAAATTGCGCTGAGGCAAAGGAGATAATTTAAAAAATTGGAAAATTTAAATTCAACAGAGTATTGACAATTCAGTTATCCCTAGCAGATTGTAAAATTCTAAAAATTGCAAAAATGCGATATTTTCATTTTTAAATTTATTGTTAATGTCGTTTGATTTGATTGGTGAGAAAAATATAATATTTGAATATGTTAATTGAACAAAAATACAAGTAATAGACTTAATTGCATAAAATACTCTTTAGTGGATAAATATTATAAATAGCAATTCTAAGTATCAATGTTGTGTTAGGCACATATCCCTAGATGGCGGTGCAGAACCTTCTTATTACAGTCGGTTGCTTTTGCTTTTTCTTAAGTAATTTGCCTGAAGATTATATAAATCATTTCAAATTGCGTTGAGGCAAAGGAGACAATTTAGAAAATTGCAAAATTTAAATTCAACAGAGTATTGACAATTCATTTATCCCTACCAGATTTTAAAATTCAAAAAATTGCAATATTTTGATTTTTAAATTTATTGTTAATGTCGTTTGATTTAATTGGTGAGAAAAATACAATATTTGAATAAGTTAATTGAACAAAAATACAAGTAATAGACTCAATTGCATAAAATTCACGTTAGTGGATGAATATTATAAATAGTAATCCCAAGTTTCAATATTGTGTTTAGCATATATCCCAAGATGGGAGGGCAGAACCATCTTATATTAGTCCATTGCTTTTCCTTTTCCTTAAGTAATTTTTCTCAAGACAAGAATTCTATAAATCATTTCAAATTGCGTTGAGGCAAAGGAGACAATTAAGAAAATTGCAAAATTATAATTCTGCAGATTATTGTCAATTTCTTTATCCCTAGCATATTATAAAATTCTAGAAATTGCAAAAATGCAATATCTCGATTTGTAAATTTGTTGTTAATGTTTTTAGATTTGATTGGTGAGAAAAATACAATATCTTAATAAGTTAGTTGAACAAAAATACAAGTCATGGACTTAATTGCATAAAATACACGTTAGTGGATAAATATTATAAATAGCAATCCTAAGTGTCAATGTTGTGCTAAGCATATTACCCAAGATGGGAGTGCAGAAGCTTCTTATTACAATCCATTGCTTTTGATTTTTCCTAAGTAATTTGCGTGAGGATTATATAAATCATTTCAAATTACGCTGTGGCAAAGGAGATAATTTAAAAAATTGCAAAATTTAAATTCAACAGAGTATTGACAATTCAGTTATCCTTAGCAGATTGAAAAATTCTAAAAATTGCAAACATGCGATATTTTGATTTTTAAATTTATTGTTAATGTCGTTTGATTGAATTGGTGAGAAAAATATAATATTTGAATATGTTAATTGAACAAAAATACAAGTAATAGACTTAATTGCATAAAATACTCTTTAGTGGATAAATATTATAAATAGCAATTCTAAGTATCAATGTTGTGTTAGGCACATATCCATAGATGGCGGTGCAGAAGCTTCTTATTACAGTCGGTTGCTTTTGCTTTTTCTTAAGTAATTTGCCTGAAGATTATATAAATCATTTCAAATAGCGTTGAGGCAAAGGAGACAATTTAGAAAATTGCAAAATTTAAATTCAACAGAGTATTGACAATTCATTTATCCCTACCAGATTTTAAAATTCAAAAAATTGCAATATTTTGATTTTTAAATTTATTGTAAATGTCGTTTGATTTAGTTGGTGAGAAAAATACAATATTTGAATAAGTTAATTGAACAAAAATACAAGTAATAGACTCAATTGCATAAAATTCACGTTAGTGGATGAATCTTATAAATAGTAATCCCAAGTTTCAATATTGTGTTTAGCATATGTCCCAAGATGGGAGTGCAGAACCATCTTATATTAGTCTATTGCTTTTCCTTTTCCTTAAGTAATTTTTCTGAAGACGAGAATTCTATAAATCATTTCAAATTGCGTTGAGGCAAAGGAGACAATTAAGAAAATTGCAAAATTATAATTCTGCAAATTATTGTCAATTTATTTATCCCTAGCACATTATAAAATTCTAGAAATTGCAAAAATGCAATATCTCGATTTTTAAACTTGTTGTTAATGTCGTTAGATTTGATTGGTGAGAAAAATACAATATCTTAATAAGTTAGTTGAACAAAAATACAAGTCATGGACTCAATTGCATAAAATACACGTTAGTGGATAAATATTATAAATAGCAATCCCAAGTCTCAATGTTGTGTTAAGCATATTACCCAAAATGGGAGTGCAGAAGCTTCTTATTACAATCCATTGCTTTTGCTTTTTCTTAAGTAATTTTCCTAAAGATTATATAAATCATTTCAAATTGCGCTGAGGCAAAGGAGATAATTTAAAAAATTGGAAAATTTAAATTCAATAGAGTATTGACAATTCAGTTATCCCTAGCAGATTGTAAAATTCTAAAAATTGCAAAAATGCAATATTTTGATTTTTAAATATATTTTTAATGTCGTTTGATTTGATTGGTGAGAAAAATAGAATATTTGAATATGTTAATTGAACAAAAATACAAGTAATAGACTTAATTGGATAAAATACTCTTTAGTGGATAAATATTATAAATAGCAATTCTAAGTATCAATGTCGTGTTAGGCACATATCCCTAGATGGCGGTGCAGAACCTTCTTATTACAGTCGGTTGCTTTTGGTTTTTCTGAAGTAATTTGCTTGAAGATTATATAAATCATTTCAAATTGCGTTGAGGCAAAGGAAACAATTTAGAAAATTGCAAAATTTAAATTCAACAGGGTATTAACAATTCATTCATCCCTACCGGATTTTAAAATTCAAAAAATTGCAATATTTTGATTTTTAAATTTATTGTGAATGTCGTTTGATTTAATTGGTGAGAAAAATACAATATTTGAATAAGTTAATTGAACAAAAATACAAATAATAGACTCAATTGCATAAAATTCACGTTAGTTGATGAATATTATAAATAGTAATCCCAAGTTTCAATATTGTGTTTAGCATATATCCCAAGATAGGAGTGCAGAACCATCTTATATTAGTCCATTGCTTTTCCTTTTCCTTAAGTAATTTTTCTGAAGAGAAGAATTATATAAATCATTTCAAATTGCGTTGAGGCAAAGAGACAATTAAGAAAACTGCAAAATTATAATTCTGCAGATTATTGTCAATTTCTTTATCCCTAGCATATTCTAAAATTCTAGAAATTGCAAAAATGCAATATCTCGATTTGTAAATTTGTTGTTAATGTTTTTAGATTTGATTGGTGAGAAAAATACAATATCTTAATAAGTTAGTTGAACAAAAATACAAGTCATGGACTTAATTGCATAAAATACACGTTAGTGGATAAATATTATAAATAGCAATCCTAAGTGTCAATGTTGTGCTAAGCATATTACCCAAGATGGGAGTGCAGAAGCTTCTTATTACAATCCATTGCTTTTGATTTTTCCTAAGTAATTTGCGTGAGGATTATATAAATCATTTCAAATTACGCTGTGGCAAAGGAGATAATTTAAAAAATTGCAAAATTTAAATTCAACAGAGTATTGACAATTCAGTTATCCTTAGCAGATTGAAAAATTCTAAAAATTGCAAACATGCGATATTTTGATTTTTAAATTTATTGTTAATGTCGTTTGATTGAATTGGTGAGAAAAATATAATATTTGAATATGTTAATTGAACAAAAATACAAGTAATAGACTTAATTGCATAAAATACTCTTTAGTGGATAAATATTATAAATAGCAATTCTAAGTATCAATGTTGTGTTAGGCACATATCCATAGATGGCGGTGCAGAAGCTTCTTATTACAGTCGGTTGCTTTTGGTTTTTCTGAAGTAATTTGCCTGAAGATTATATAAATCATTTCAAATAGCGTTGAGGCAAAGGAGACAATTTAGAAAATTGCAAAATTTAAATTCAACAGAGTATTGACAATTCATTTATCCCTACCAGATTTTAAAATTCAAAAAATTGCAATATTTTGATTTTTAAATTTATTGTAAATGTCGTTTGATTTAGTTGGTGAGAAAAATACAATATTTGAATAAGTTAATTGAACAAAAATACAAGTAATAGACTCAATTGCATAAAATTCACGTTAGTGGATGAATCTTATAAATAGTAATCCCAAGTTTCAATATTGTGTTTAGCATATGTCCCAAGATGGGAGTGCAGAACCATCTTATATTAGTCTATTGCTTTTCCTTTTCCTTAAGTAATTTTTCTGAAGACGAGAATTCTATAAATCATTTCAAATTGCGTTGAGGCAAAGGAGACAATTAAGAAAATTGCAAAATTATAATTCTGCAAATTATTGTCAATTTATTTATCCCTAGCACATTATAAAATTCTAGAAATTGCAAAAATGCAATATCTCGATTTTTAAACTTGTTGTTAATGTCGTTAGATTTGATTGGTGAGAAAAATACAATATCTTAATAAGTTAGTTGAACAAAAATACAAGTCATGGACTCAATTGCATAAAATACACGTTAGTGGATAAATATTATAAATAGCAATCCCAAGTCTCAATGTTGTGTTAAGCATATTACCCAAAATGGGAGTGCAGAAGCTTCTTATTACAATCCATTGCTTTTGCTTTTTCTTAAGTAATTTTCCTAAAGATTATATAAATCATTTTAAATTGCGCTGAGGCAAAGGAGATAATTTAAAAAATTGGAAAATTTAAATTCAATAGAGTATTGACAATTCAGTTATCCCTAGCAGATTGTAAAATTCTAAAAATTGCAAAAATGCAATATTTTGATTTTTAAATATATTTTTAATGTCGTTTGATTTGATTGGTGAGAAAAATAGAATATTTGAATATGTTAATTGAACAAAAATACAAGTAATAGACTTAATTGGATAAAATACTCTTTAGTGGATAAATATTATAAATAGCAATTCTAAGTATCAATGTCGTGTTAGGCACATATCCCTAGATGGCGGTGCAGAACCTTCTTATTACAGTCGGTTGCTTTTGGTTTTTCTGAAGTAATTTGCTTGAAGATTATATAAATCATTTCAAATTGCGTTGAGGCAAAGGAAACAATTTAGAAAATTGCAAAATTTAAATTCAACAGGGTATTAACAATTCATTCATCCCTACCGGATTTTAAAATTCAAAAAATTGCAATATTTTGATTTTTAAATTTATTGTGAATGTCGTTTGATTTAATTGGTGAGAAAAATACAATATTTGAATAAGTTAATTGAACAAAAATACAAATAATAGACTCAATTGCATAAAATTCACGTTAGTTGATGAATATTATAAATAGTAATCCCAAGTTTCAATATTGTGTTTAGCATATATCCCAAGATAGGAGTGCAGAACCATCTTATATTAGTCCATTGCTTTTCCTTTTCCTTAAGTAATTTTTCTGAAGAGAAGAATTCTATAAATCATTTCAAATTGCGTTGAGGCAAAAGAGACAATTAAGAAAACTGCAAAATTATAATTCTGCAGATTATTGTCAATTTCTTTATCCTTAGCATATTATAAAATTCTAGAAATTGCAAAAATGCAATATCTCGATTTGTAAATTTGTTGTTAATGTCGTTAGATTTGATTGGTGAGAAAAATACAATATCTTAATAAGTTAGTTGAACAAAAATACAAGTCATGGACTCAATTGCATAAAATACATGTTAGTGGATAAATATTATAAATAGCAATCCTAAGTTTCAATGTTGTGTTAAGCATATTACCCAAAATGGGAGTGCAGAAGCTTCTTATTACAATCCATTGCTTTTGCTTTTTCCTAAGTAATTTGCCTGAGGATTATATAAATCATTTCAAATTACGCTGTGGCAAAGGAGATAATTTAAAAAATTGCAAAATTTAAATTCAACAGAGTATTGACAATTCAGTTATCCCTAGCAGATTGAAAAATTCTAAAAATTGCAAAAATGCGATATTTTGATTTTTAAATTTATTGTTAATGTCGTTTGATTGAATTGGTGAGAAAAATATAATATTTGAATATGTTAATTGAACAAAAATACAAGTAATAGACTTAATTGCATAAAATACTCTTTAGTGGATAAATATTATAAGTAGCAATTCTAAGTATCAATGTTGTGTTAGGCACATATCCATAGATGGCGGTGCAGAAGCTTCTTATTACAGTCAGTTGCTTTTGGTTTTTCTGAAGTAATTTGCCTGAAGATTATATAAATCATTTCAAATTGCGTTGAGGCAAAGGAGGCAATTTAGAAAATTGCAAAATTTAAATTCAAAAGAGTATTGACAATTCATTTATCCCTACCAGATTTTAAAATTCAAAAAATTGCAATATTTTGATTTTTAAATTTATTTTTGCAATTTTCAGAATTGTCTCCTTTGCCTCAACATAATTTGAAATGATTTATATAATCTTCAGGCAAATTACTTAAGACAAAGCAAAAGCAATGGATTGTAAGAAGAAGGTTCTGCGCTCCCATCTAGGGATATATGCTAAACATAACATTGAAACTTATGATTGCAATTTATAATATTCATCCACTAAAGTGTATTTTGTGCAATTGAGTCCATTACTTGAATTTTTGTTCAATTAACATATTCAAATATTGTATTTTTGTCACCAATCAAATCAAACGACATTAACAACAAATTTAAAAATCAAAATGTTGTATTTTTGCAATTTAGAGAATTTTAAAATCCGCTAGGAATAAATAAATTGTCAATAATCTGTTGAATTTAAATTTTGAAATTTTATTAATTGTCCCCTTTACCTTAATGCAATTTGAAATGATTTATAAAATTCTTGTCTTCAGACAAATTACTAAAGACAAAGGAAAAGCAATAAACTCTAATAAGACGGTTACGCACTCCCATTTAGGGATATATGCTTCACAAAATATTGAAACTAGGGATTGTTATAATATTCATCCACTAAAGTGTATTTTATGCAATTGAGTCCATTACTTGTATTTTTATTTAATTAACAATTTCAAATATTGTATTTTTGTCACCAATCAATTCAAACAACATTAACAATAAATTTAAAATTCAAAATATTGCATTTTGCAATTTTAAGAATTTTAAAATCTACTAGGGATAAATGAATTGTCGATAATGTATTAAATTTAAATTTTGCAACTTTCTAAATTGTCTCCTTTGCCTCAACACAATTTGAAATGATTTATATAATTTTCAAGCAAATTATTTAAGAAAAAGCAAAAGTAATAGATTGTTGTAATAAGAAGGTTTTGCACTCCCATTTTGGGATATATGCTTAACACAATATAGAAAGTTGGGATTGCTATTTATAATATTCATCCACTAATGTGTATCTTATGCAATTGAGTCCATTACTTGTATTTTTGTTCAATTAACATATTCAAATATTAAATTTTTCAAATATTATATTTTTCTGACCAATTAAATCAAACGACATTAACAATAAATTTCAAAATCAAAATATTGCATTTTAGAAATTTTTGGAATTTTAAAATCTATTAGGGAGAAATAAATTGTCAATAATCTGTTCAATTTAAATTTTGCAATTTTCTTAATTGCCTCCTTTGACTTAATGCAGTTTGAAATGATTTATAGAATTCTTGTTTTCAAACAAATTACTTAAGAAAAAGCAAAAGTAATGGACTATAATAATAAGGTTCTGCACTCCCATTTAGGGATATATGCTTTATACAACATTGAAAGTTGGGATTACAATTTATAATATTCATTCATTAAAGTTTATTTTATACAATTGATTCCATTACTTGTCTTTTTGTTCAATTAATATATTCAAATATTTTATTTTTGTCACCAATCAAATCAAACGACATTAACAACAAATTTAAATATCAAAATATTGCATTTTTGCTATTTTTAGAATTTTAAAATCTGCTAGGGATAAATAAATCGTCAATAAAATGTTGAATTTAAATTTAGAAATTTTCTTAATTGTCTCCTTTACCTCAATGCAATTTGAAATGATTTATAGAATTCTTGTCTTTAGACAAATTACTTAAGAAAAAGAAAAAGCAATGGACTCTAATAAAATGGTTCCGCACTCCTATTTAGGGATATATGCTTCACACAACCTTGAAACTTGAGATTGCTATTTATAATATTCATCCACTAAAGGTGTTTTTTATGCAATTGAGTCCATTACTTCTATTTTTCTTCAATTAACTTATTCAAATATTATATTTTTCACATATTATATTTTTCTCACCAATTAAATCAAACGACATTAATAATAAATTTAAAAATCAAATTATTGTATTTTTGCAATTTTTAGAATTTTAAAATCTGCTAGGGATAAATAAATTGTCAATAATCTATGAAATTTAAATTTAGAAATTTTCTTCATTGTCTCCTTTGCCTCAATGCAATTTGAAATGATTTATAGAATTTTTGTCTTCAGACAAATTGCTTAAATAAAAAGGAAAAACAATGGACTCTAATAAGATGGTTTCGCACTCCCATCTAGGGATATATGCTGCACACAACCTTGAAACTTGAGATTGCTATTTATAATATTCATCCACTAATGTGTTTTTTATGCACTTGAGTCCATTACTTGTATTTTTATTCAATTAACATATTCAAATATTATATTTTTCTGACCAATTAAATCAAATGAGATTAACAATAAATTTCAAAATCAAAATATTGCATTTTTGCAATTTTTGGAATTTTAAAATCTGCTAGGGATAAATAAATTGTCAATAATCTGTTCAATTTAAAATTTGAAATTTTCTTAATTGTCTCTTTTGACTCAATGCAGTTTGAAATGATTTACATAATTCTTGTCTTCTGACAAATTACCTAAATAAAAGGAAAAACAATGGACTCTAATAAGATGGTTTCGCACTCCCATCTATGGATATATGCTTCCCACAACCTTGAAACTTAAGATTGCTATTTATAATATTCATCCACTAAAGTGTCTTTTATGCAAAATATTTTTTCACATATTATATTTTTCTCACCAATGAAATCAAACAAAATTAACAAGAAATTTGAAAATCAAAATATTTCAATTTTGTAATTTTTAGAATTTGAAAATCTGGTAGGGATAAATGAATTGTCAATACTCTGTTGAATTTAAATTTTGCAATTTTCTAAATTGTCTCCTTAGCCTCAACGCAATTTGAATTGATTTATATAATCTTCAAGCAAATTACTTAAGAAAAAGCAAAAGCAATGGACTGTAATAAGAAGGTTCTGAACTCCCATCTAGGGATATATGCTTAACACAACATTGAAACTTAGGATTGCTATTTATAATATTCATCCACTAAAGTGTAATTTATGCAATTGAGTCAATTACTTGTATTTTTATTGAATTAACATATTCAAATATTTTATTTTTCTCACTAATCTATGCAAACGACATTAACAATAAATTTAAAAATCAAACTATTGCATTTTTGCAATTTTTAGAATTTTAAAATCTACTAGGGATAAAAGAATTGTTAATACTTTGTTGAATTAAATTTTGCAATTTTCTGAATTGTCTCCTTTCCCTCAATGCAGTTCGAAAAGATTGATATAATCTTCAGGCAAATTAGTTAAGAAAAAAGCAAAAGTAATGGATTCTAGTAAGAAGGTTCGACATTCCCATCTAAGGATATATGCTTAACACAACATTGAAACTTGGGATTGCTATTTATAATATTCATCCACTAAAGTGTATTTTCTACAATTGAGTCCATTACTTGTATTTTTATTGAATTAACATATTCAAATATTATATTTTTCTCACTAATGAATTCAAACAACATTAACAATAAATTTAAAAATCAAACTATTGCATTTTTGCAATTTTTAGAATTTTAAAATCTGCTAGGGATAAATGAATTGTCAATACTCTCTTGTATTTGAATTTTACAATTTTCTGAAATGCCTCCTTTGCCTCAATGCAGTTCGAAAAGATTGATATAATCTTTAGGCAAATTACATAAGAAAAAGCAAAAGCAATGCACTGTAATAAGAAGGTTCTGCACTTACATCTATGAATATATGCTTAACACAACATTGAAACTTGGGATTGCTATTTATAATATTCATCCATTAAAGTGTCTTTTATGCAATTGAGTCCATTACTTGTATTTTTGTTCAATTAACATATTTAAATATTGTATTTTTCTCACCAATCAATTCAAATGACATTAACAATAAATTTGAAAATCAAAATATTTCATTTTTGCAATTTTTAGAATTTTAAAATATGCTAGGGATAAATGAATTGTCAATATTCTGTTGAATTTAAATTTTGCAATTTTTTAAATTGTCTCTTTTGCCTCAACGCAATTCGAAAAAATTTATATAATTTTTAGGCAAATTACTTAAGAAAAAGTAAAAGTAATGGACTATAATAAGAAGGTTCTGCACTCCCTTCTAGGTATATATGCTTAACACAACATTGAAACTTGGAATTATTATTTATAATATTCATCCACTAAAGTGTATTTTATGCAATAGAGTCCATTACTTGTATTTTTATTCAATTAACATATTCAAATATTGTATTTTTCTCACTAATCAATTCAAATGACATTAATAGGAAATTCAAAAATTAAAATATTCTATTATTGCAATTTTGAAAATTTTAAAATTTACTAGGGATAAATAATTGTCAATAATTTGTTGAATTTAAATTTGAAATTTTCTTAATTGTATCTTTTGCCTCAATGCAATTAAAAATGATCTATAGAATTCTTATTTTCAGACAAATTACGAAAGAAAAAGGAAAAGTAATGAACTCTAATAAGATGGTTATGCACCCCCATATAGGGATATATGCTTCACACAATAATGAAACTAGGGATTGCTATTTATAATATTTATCCACTAAGGTGTATTTTATGCAATTGAGTCCATTACTTGTATTTTTATTCAATTAACATTTTAAAATATTGTATTTTTCTCACCAATAAATTCAAACGACATGAACAATAAATTTAAAAATCAAAATATTGCATTTTTGTAATTTTTAGAATTTTAAAATCTGTTAGAGATAAATGAATTGTCAATACTCTGTTGAATTTAATTTTTGCAACTTCCTAAATTGTCTCTTTTGCCTCAACACAATTTGAAGTGATTTATATAATCTTTGGGCAAATTACTTAAGACAAAGCAAAATCAATGGACTGCAATAAGAAAATTCTGCACTCGCATCTATGAATATATACTTAACACAACATTGAAACTTGGGATTGCTATTTATAATATTCATTCACTAATGTGTATTTTATGCAAGTGAGTCCATTACTTGTATTTTTATTGAATTAACATATTCAAATATTGTATTTTTCTCACTAATCAATTCAAATGACATTAACAATAAATTTGAAAATCAAAATATTGCATTTTTGCAATTTTTAGAATTTTAAAATTTGCTAGGGATAAATGAATTGTCAATACTCTGTTGAATTTCAATTTTGCAACTTTCTGAATTGTCTCTTTTGCCTCAACACAATTTGAAATGATTTATATAATTTTCAGGAAAATTATTTAAGAAAAAGAAAAAGTAATGGACTGTAATAAGATGGTTCTGTACTCCCATCTTAGGATATGTGCTTAACACAACATATAAACTTAGGATTGCTATTTATAATATTCATCCACTAAAGTGTATTTTATGTAATTGAGT
>JAIRCJ010000515.1:0-28977 GCA_020883675.1 Bruguiera gymnorhiza | reverse complement strand
TCTACACTATTTGCAGGGCGTTGATCACCAATGGGATGGTGATCTTTTTGCAACCGTGGGTGCACAAGTAGATATTTGGAATCACAATAGGTTCTAATGTCAAGTTCTTTTTATTCTTTAGTTAAGTATGATAGTCGTTTCAGTCATATGCTCATTTTTTTTTCTTCCTTGATTAGGTCCCAACCTGTTAATAGCTTTGCATGGGGAAAAGACACAGTAATATCTGTTCGATTTAATCCTGGAGAAGCTAACATCTTGGCAACATCAGGCAGGTATGCTTGGAAAGTGCGAGATTTTTTTTTTTCCATGAATAATAGATGTTTCTTGTCATAGACTCAAATAGCGCATGGAATTAGCAAAGGAATGCCCATGTTTTTCTCTTTTTGTTTCCCAATATTTGCTTCTTTGGCATGTTTTGGAAGTGGAGGTAACTCATCTATAACAAAAAATCTTGAACAGAAAAAGGAGGATTGTGCTGGTTATTTATTTAGAGTTGAAATTACTAACAAAAGAAAGTTATTTACATTTTACTAAAATTTGGTAAAATGGAAGTCACTACATAAATTAATTCAACCCTATAGAGGAATGACAACCGCACTCTTACAAAAATTATAAATTTCTAATGATGCAAGGAAACAGCTTATTTAGGTGGATTTTTTTTTTAAAATTAAATTTCTGTTTCCATTTTAAAGGTCCAAAGGAAAACTTTTTATTATTTACTGGTGTGTGCCACCTTTAAGGTGGCAAGGCAACTAAGTCATTTGTGTCAGTTAACCCTTGTTGGTTCTGCAGTTAGTCTACATGCACCAATTAATTCTCAAAGAGGTTTTTTGCAACACAGCTCTGTAGACAACATTTACACAAGGATGTTTTAGGTGCCAAACCATCCTCAATTGCCAAACACATATTTCACCATTATTTATAGATACACATTAAGCCACACTATGCATGTCTTGCTTTGTACCTCTTCTACAGCATCGTGAGCTTGCAAACACATGATACCTTGTTTATAACTTATCGTTTTCTTTTGCAGTGACCGTAGCATAGCATTATATGACTTGCGATTGACAACTCCAATAAGGAAAATTCTTATGATGGTAACTTTGGCACCTCAGCTCGATTTGTAATTCATGGTTAATTTTTTTCAGTTGCATTGACTTTTTCTTGCTCTGGTTAAGGCATATTGTTTATTATTGTTATCCCTTTTTATAGTCTAAATGTTATTTTCCTGTTCAGAAAAAATTTCATCCATGTGACTGATTGGTACATTGGCTGTTCTCTATTTTGAATGCCGAAGCAAACTTTGACCTTTAAAGATATTTTATATGCTGAACAGAATGGATGAAATCAAATAGTTGAAGTTTCTTTACTTCTTTGAATTAGCTGTTAACCATGTAAAGTTGATCAAAAAATCAGATTGTTTAAGATACAGATCTTGGTTGATAACTGGGTGGAAGTCATCTGCTTGATTGTCTCAATAATGGCTTACAATTGAGAATGCACTGTGGCAGCCTGAACTGAACAGTTTTTTAATGTGTAAAGATCTTAGTCGTCATTTTGGAAATTATTTTGATATGTTCAAGCTGTACCTATGATTAGCTGCCGCCAATTTCTTATTGATGATAGTCCATTTTACTAGAGACAGTGGTTCATGAAGTAGGATAAATGGACCTAGAAGGGTTGCAATTGGATTTTTGTGGTTCATTGTGGTAGAGCTTATGAATTTGGAATAATGGGGGGGGTCTTTGTCATGAGTCTTATGCAAAATGCTAGTGTATATTTCTAATTGAAATTTCTCAGCAACTCTTTACATATATATTTATACCATTGCGTACTGTATCATGTAAAGTTATATGTCTTACCTGGAGGTTTTGTGAAATGTTTACTTATGTGCTGCATTTTATTTTTTTTGGACACACTCTGACCCTTAGTATTTTGTCACAGACAAAAACCAATTCTATTGCCTGGAACCCGATGGAACCAATGAACTTCACAGCTGTAAGCATATTGATTAACCTTTGACTGGAATGTACTCTTTGAGTAGTCTGTTGCATATTTTTTGACAGGAGATTATTTTAGTATTCATTGCCTGCAACCTGGGATGTTTCATTTTTCCCCAATAGTCAATAGCTTTACTTACAATCGGATTCTTAAAAAGCTGATATAGCGGAACCTTAATGGCAAACTTTAGCAAAAGAGCCTATATTGATTCGAATTTAGCTAATTGTTGTAGTGTGGTCTAATGAAGAAATGTTAATGAGCTTTCAATTGATGGCAGTCCATTTACTTGCTACAAATGATGATGCAGGCAAATGAAGATGGCAATTGCTATAGTTATGATGCTAGAAAATTGGATGAAGCAAAGTGTGTTCACAAAGATCATGTTTCAGCAGTGTAAGTGGCTTGAATTGATGCTTGGCACATATAATGGATAGTTCTTGTCTTCTTAGCAGTAATAATTATCACTAGGAAAACTATGCTTGTTAACATTTATTGCTTCTTTCCAGGATGGACATAGATTACTCTCCAACTGGTCGTGAATTCGTTACAGGATCTTATGATAGAACAGTGAGTTCTTCTACCTGTTAGTTGGTCACCAGTTCTTTTTTGCCTTATTAAGCACCAGATATCCAGGTGCAGGATAACACTGTTGTTAATTATAGTTTTCTCTCTTCAGATCAGAATTTTCCAGTATAATGGTGGTCACAGCCGGGAAATCTATCATACAAAGAGAATGCAGAGGTATGATTTTCTTTAAGATTTTTTAAACAATTTCTAGTTTTTCACAGTATCAATTTCCATGTGAATTTTTTGTTTTCTGAATAAATTTTCTGATGATTTGCATATTTCTGAACCTGGTGTATGTCTCAAAGAATGAGGCCTTTTTGATTTTTTTTTATCAACATTCTATGCTCGACTCTCTTTTGAATATGCAAAAGAATAATCCTTTTCTTGAAAAATGGTATAGATTCTCACTGAAATTTGTCTTTGTAGGGTGTTCTGTGTCAAGTTCAGCTGCGATGCAAGCTATGTTATTTCAGGCAGTGATGACACTAACCTTAGGCTGTGGAAAGCTAAAGCCTCAGAACAACTGGGAGTTGTAAGATTTTCATCCTGCCATTATTGTTTCCTGATGCACAGACTTAAATTCTTATAAATTCTTTTATCACTCAAAATTTTAATGCTTACATCTAATCTATTTGGTGCACTTTCTGTGTGGTCCCCGCAAAAACTAACCAAAGCACCTCAACATTTCAAGGGTTGGCACTTTTCGTAACTGATTTTTAGGCATCTATAATTTTTTTGCTTGATTTGGCAAATTCCTGGAATAAAATCTTTTCTCCATTGATTTCCCATGTCCAAAACCTTATTCATCTATCCATCCCCAATCACAGCTGCTTCCAAGGGAACAAAAAAGGCACAATTATAATGAGGCTGTCAAGAATCGTTACAAGCATCTTGATGAGGTCAAGCGTATTGTGAGGTATGGAGATTTGAACTCTGAGCTGAGATTGGGGTTTCCAAGTTTCTGAATCCAACATAAAATAGTCCTACCCCATCTTGGGGCCTTGACAAAAAGAACTTTGCTGCATTCCTGGAGCACTACTGGTGCCTGTTACTCACATCTCTTGCTCAATTATTGCAGGCATAGACACTTGCCTAAACCTATATACAAGGCTCGTAAAATCATGAATGAGATGACTGACGCCCAGAGGAGGAAAGAAGATAGGAGGAAAGCCCACAGTGCTCCAGGAAGCGTTGCCAAAGAACCTCTGCGTAAAAGAAGGATAATCAATGAAGTTGAATGAGTGGCTTTTTGGACTCTCCTGCATGGAAGATCTTTGATCAAGTTTTGCTGCTCAGCTTGTTGACTGGGGCTCACCTCACGGTTGCCCCTGGTTAGGTGAAAACTCAGTGGCCGTTCTCGATAAGAAGTGAGTGAAAATGAGCTTGAGAACAATACAATTGAGCCCCCCATGTGTTATAATCATTATTTTTTATATGCCTTGTAATCTTATATTCATATCGTGATTAAATTAATTGTGTGATCATGTGGATTCCGGTAGATTCATCCCATTTTTCTTTTTTCAATTTGTGGTCTATTAAGAAGCCATTGAACTATAAACTACGCAATGAGAATAGCTCTTAGAACTTGAAATTTTGAAAATGAATATTTAAGTTTTTACCTATTGGTCACTTTCGACGTTCTCAAGCTCATTTTTCTGTAACCTGGTTTCTGATAAATTCAACGGAGATAGCTGGAGGTCTCCTCTACTCCCCTTCATTAATAAGATATTCCACTCCCCAGGAGCATCCGTTGATTGATGGAGTAAATAAATTCCAACTGGGACGGTCAGATGCAATCTTCGAAAATTTTGCTTCGAAGTCTTAAAAGAGGCTTGAACGTAAGCATCAATTTATATGACAATTGTGAATGAATTTTCTCTATTTGAGAATTCTGAACAGGGAGAAATTGAAGCCAAAAGAGAAAAAAAAAAAATTAGGAAAAAGTTATCACAGAAGAGGGGTGCAGATGCATAAACACCATTGTTGACTGTAATGAGAACTGCATAAGCCCACAGAGAACTTCAACGTAATCCTAGCTAATATTCTTTAAAAGTTTCTATTTTTTAGTAGTTTTTACTTTGTTATTTACTTCATTTCATACAACTTATATGTATCAATAATCATGAAGATAATACTTAAACATTGCTTTAGATTAGAGATGCATATGGTAACTGAAAACATTTAATAGAAAAATAATTCCAATTTACCTCCCTTGTTACTAATCTAATCCAATAATATTACTATATAAAGAGTGTCGAGGGAAAGATGCTCCTTTGCTTATTCATTTTTATGTTATTCTTCGAAATTATACATTTTAAGATAAGTCATTTACTTTATTTCAGACAACTTATATATGTCAATAAATGCTTAAATTGTTTTATGCATATGGTAACTGAAAACAATTAATAGGAAATCATCCAAATTGATAATAATTATGATTAACGGTTATTTACCATACATAATTACGTTTATCTATAATTAAAAGTACTAGAGTTTGCCGCTTGCCTCCCTCCTTTACTTCTTCTTTTTTTTTTTCTTTTTTTTCTTTTCTCTCTTTTTTGGTACTCTTTTTTTCTATCTCTGCTCAGTATCCGCCTCTAACTCTGGTTGAGACTTTGAACTCTAAGAGGCACTATTTGTACGCTGCCGTTTCGATGTATGCTTGCTACGCAAAAATTGTAAGTGTGTTGTTAAATGTTTCTCAGCCACTAAACGATGTTGAGAGCAACCTCCAATCCTCATAAGTTGATGCTAATACTTGGCTACAATTCCGAGGTGTGTGTGTTTGAATCTGAAGTTGGTGGTTTACATTGTTCATTAGTCGACTCCTTTCTTCATCTTCTCTTGATAACTCAATGGATTTCTTCAAATGAGATGCAGGTTGTATTCGCAGAATGGTCAAGAGGGTTGGTCCGATCCCATGGCAGGCTGCTTTACAATCTCCTCTTTAAAAGTATTTTTTCTTTTTTTTTTTTGGCAGCAGGAAATCTCACTAAACTTAAGAAATTAGAAGGAAAGAAAAAAAGAGAAAAAAAAAATTAAAACTTTCTTCTGTAATGAAACTGATTTTATTTATTTATTTATTTATTGTTAGCCTGCATTGACACTCCCTAACAATCTTGATTCTGTTCGTTGCAAGTTGGGAAGCTATCGTGTTGGATTAAAGTCAATATTATCCCTGAAGTTTTACTGATGGTGTTGACCATGGCGACGTATCAACAAATGAATATGCAGTGGGAAATCCTCTAAGTTCTGTTGATGCTATGGAGCCATTGGTGATGGAATAAGGGATGATTCGCAGTCAAATAATCCTTTTTAACTTGTTCTTTTTTTTAGGTCATACAAGGATTTGAACTATAATTACTTGCACTAGAATCCAGTTGTTCTCCCACCAAATTACGTAGTTAGTGGTTTTTATTTTTATTTTTATTTTTATTTTTTGTTTTTATTCTCTGAAATTGACATATGTGGCTTTCCGCCCTGCAGATAATCAGGGAGGAAAGCCACATATGTCAATTGAAGAGAATAATTAAAAAAAAAAAATGTTGAGAAGGATAACATCGTATTATAATAACTATTAATTACATATTTATTGTGTTTATCATATAATTTGACTTATCAATAACAATTACAAATGTATAAGTACTAATTATAATAAAATTATCTCATTTGCAATTATTTCACTTTAAAATAACTCGAGTTTGTATAATAATGTTTTTTTTAATAATTTATTTTCGGGTAAAAATGAGGCAAAGCTCATTGGCGTCTGTACCCAAAAAAAAAAAAAAAAAAATAGCCCATTTGTGTGATTGACACATATGTAACATCACATCCTTGTCTTTGAGTGACCTAGGTTAAAGTCTTCATTTGTGAGATTTAGCATAAAATTGGATACTTCAAAGAAGAAGGATAATTTATAGGAACCCAAAAAAAAAAAAAAGTTAAAATAAAAAAAAGTGTATTATAAAATTGTTCTTACTTAAGGACTTCTAATAAATTAGTATTTTCTTTTTTTCTAATGAATTTTTTAGGTCCTAAAAAGGCAAGCTAATGTCGCTTAAAAAGGCAACAATATCATGCCTCTTTTGTCATAGAATTTATGGAAGAAAAAATTTGGATGGACATAAAAATAGTAGAATTTAATAAAAATTAAAAATAAAAATATCTATGAATTTTAGGTTTTATTTTTTTGTTTTTATTTATTAATAAAAAAGCCCTAAATTAACTGTTACTCTCAAATATTGTAGGAGTTTAACAGTCCTGTAATGTAGTTACTTCTATTTATAGACCTTAGGCCATCCAAATTCCACAATTAATTAAAGAAAAAAAAAAAAACAGAAGCTTCCAATGGCGGGAAAAGTAACCAACATAACAACCTAGCAACATTGTCTCATCGCCACCCAAAACCTCATTTGTCTTAATCTCTCCTTCTCTCTCTCTCTCTCTCTCTCTCTCTCTCTCTCTCTCTCTCTCTCTCTCTCTCTCTCTCTCCCCCTCCATCCCTCTTTGCTTCAGTCTCCCTCACGGCGGCCGATGGGGAAGAGGCCGCCAGCGGCGGATATTGAGACGGGGGCACGACTGCAACCACCGCCACCGCCATTGCCTCCACCAGCCCCTCAGCCATGGTTTTCATGGCTAGTTCCACTCATACTTGCAGCCAACATCATCATCTTTGCCTACACAATGTACGTCAATGATTGCCCGGCAAGAATTGGAGCCGAAAAGTGCGTTCTTTATGATCCTTTGGGCAGGTTCTCTTTCCAACCTCTTAAGGAAAACCTCGTACTTGGCCCTTCCATTACAACGTAAGAAGGCTTCTTCTAACATCCATCTTCATTTTCTGCAAAGTTTGTGGGTTTGCATTGTTTTGAATTCATTCCAAAACCATCAATAATTCGAGTGAACAATTGAAACGTTTCTTCTCGGTTTAATTCTAATGTTAACTGGTCTTTCGTAGATTAAGCAATTTCGGTTCTTTGTCATCTATTGAACAAAATTGACATTTAGTTTTCCAAATTCATCCTGCTTTTGAGTCACATATCTACACAAGTTATAATTGGAAATTCGATGAAGAATTTTGATTAGAAAACATTTGGTCGCGAAATGTTTCTACTTAAAAAAAAAAAAAAAAAGAATTGATGAAGGTCATTTGGTTATGTTGGGAGCAGCAACTCTAATTCATTGATTGTAATATTTTGTTTAGCTTAGTTTCATAGCCAAAAGCCATACAACAAAGTTTCATATCCAGTCCCAGGAGGTAAAAGCTATCTAACTGAGACAAGCAACTCCGTCATTTCAGCTATGGACATGTGACATGCCCCTAGGAATATATATATATCTACATATAATTTTCAGGGAATATGGATAGAGTGAATTTCCTGGTATTCTTATGGTTCTCAGGCTGAAAGAGTTGGGAGCTCTTGATCCCACAGGAATAGTGAAGGATCACGAGGGATGGCGCTTGTTCTCTTGCATGTGGCTGCACGCTGGAGTCGCCCATTTGTTTGCTAATATGATGAGCCTTCTGTTCATAGGAATCCGGCTCGAGCAGGAATTTGGATTTCGTAAGAACTAACTGTGTAAGAGTCTGTATGTTTGACATTAACTCTGCTCTTCATGTGCTGAATTATTACTGATACACATATACCTGAAAAATGACAGTCAGAATAGGGCTGCTCTATGTGTTTTCTGGTTTTGGAGGAAGCTTGATGTCTTCCATTAGGCCAAAACCAGCCGTATCAGTTGGAGCATCTGGTGCACTTCTTGGACTTTTGGGAGCCATGCTTTCTGAGCTTATAACAAACTGGACAATCTATGCCAATAAGGTAACAGCTATAAGTTACGCCACCATATCATGTTTAGACCTCGTAGTGGTCAGCAGGAGCAGGTCTTCTAACCAATCCTTGTTGATCCAGTGTCAAACAATCACAACCCTCCTCGTCATCATAGCACTGAATCTGGCCCTTGGTTTTATACCCCAAGTCGACAATTCAGCTCATACCGGAGGATTCCTCGCAGGATTTCTCCTCGGATTCATTCTCCTACTTCGCCCTCAATATGGATATGTAAGCCGCAAGTACATTGCTGCAGGTTACAATGTGAAAAACAGAAAACCAAAGCACAAGTGCTATCAACATCTATTGTGGACAATAGCTTTGATTCTCCTGATTCTCGGGTAAATTCGAGAATTCTTTAGCCTGTTTTGAGCATATTTCATCATTCAAACTACCAGGTGTAGCTAAGTATTGTTAATCTGGCAGGTACACGTGGGGCTTGGCCAAGCTGTGCGGTGGGAACACTTTCAAGAACTTGCCTCCTTAAAGCTTCAGTAGTTCATCTGTTTATGCACTCACATACATGCATACAAGTTCAGGATATATGTAATGTAATTGTGTTATTATAGAGCACTCTTGAGAGCTGATATTTGCAGGGAAAGAATTCTTGTTAGATGCTTGAGCAATGGAATGCCAATGACCTCAATTCAATGCTAAATTTTGAAGAGTTCTAGTATGTATGAGAAACTATTTTTAATTTGTTTTGACCCATTTTGTTTTTTAATTTTTTTTTATACAATTAATTGGTCATTTTGCTTACTATCGTTTACTTTTTACATTTTGATTGAAGTTTGGCATGTCACTTTTTGGTTCACTCAGAATTTTCATCTAAAAGAAAGATAACTAGATGAAAAATAATTTAACTTAAATTTTCCTTACTTAGATAATTAAACTTTACAAATGATAAATATAGATATATGTTATATTATAATGATCTTTATATGTATATTTATTTTATCATTCTTATTGATATTATTTATTAACAAATTAAAAAAATATATTTAATAATTATAATAATATAATTATTTAAAATTACTGTATTTATATAATTTTTTAATTTTAACTTGTAATATGATAATATTTTATAAAAATAACAAAAATAAAATAATAAATAAAAATAATAAATATTAAAAATATAATTAATAATTATAATAATACAAGTTATTGGCAAACGTTCGAAAAAAAAAAGTAATCATATAATTGTTTTGATTTTAACTGGTAACAAGATGATATTTATCGAAAATAATTAAATTGAAATAAAAATTAAATCAATAAGTTTAAAAGGGGACCAAAGGGTGTGGACCCCACCTAAGGCATACGAAACGAAACAAAAGCTAGGACTTTTGTGCCGAACAGAGACTGAGACAGCCGATTGGCAACCTAGAAAAGAACGGAAAGGAAAAGAAAAGACAGGGAATTTTTTTTTTTTTTTAAAAAAAAAGGAGAAATGGGTTTGATCGGAGACGCCGTGGACTCTATCAAATCAATCCAGATCCGCCAGCTCCTCACTCAAGCCGTCAGTCTCGGTCAGTCTCTCTCTTTGTATAACATCTAAATGCAAATATATAGACATATATGTTGTTATATGTATACATGAATTCATTTGTGTATCTATATCGTTGATCATGTATTCCCTGTTGATTTGATGGTATAAGGGGTCGTACTAGGATTAATTTTCTGGGTTTTCATTCTTTCAATTGTGGGTGCAGTTGATGTGGAAAAAGATAAGGTTTTTGGCTTTCTAGTGATTGAATTTTCAGTTCGTTAGGGCTGAAGAGAGTGAAAGATTTGTTCTTTATCATCAGTTTTTAGTTATGAGTCCATTTATACCGTATTGCATATGTGATTTGTTTGATTTTGAGAAATGTGATGATTCTGGAAAGAATCTTTCACCATAATTTGGGGTTTTATTTGGCGGTGGGGATGGAGGGTTAAATTAGTGGCTTGTGGGATTTGACTATAGTCAACTCAATGATACCTTATTATGATGAATTGGGTTTTGGGTTTCTTGAGAAAAATATTGCTTAAGTTGCAAAATTAGTGCACATCTGTTATGTTTGATTTTGGAACGGTTAATAAGAATGTGATTGGAATGTTAACTAAGAAAAAACTTGTCAAGTGGGTGATGGTTTCACCATTAAATCTACATTTTGAATTTTGCTTGGATGGGTTAATTGAAGTTCTTGGAATCAGATTGTAGGTTCCCTTGTAAAATGAGGGTTTCTGCTCTTGTGCTTCTAATTTATTTATGTTGCACGCATTTGGTGCTCATAAATGAAAATTTATGAAAGCAAAAGCAGGTAGTTGCTAGGTTCTGTAATTACTAGGTTGCTGCAGTTCTCTTTATGTAAAATAAGAATTCCTTTCAGGAAAAGTCGAGCTGCAACGTCTATACTTTATAGTTCTGTGCAGTTTAGAATACCTATGGTTTGAACTGCTTCATCTTTTTTTGAAATTTAAAATATTTGACCTGCTTAAATTTGAGCTCTTTCTATTTGGGAATAATAGAGCTGCACTTCTGCTGAAATTCTTCATTACGATGGCTCTGAGCCACCTGTGTTTGGTTTCAGGCATGATTGTTACATCAGCATTAATAATATGGAAGGCATTGATGTGCATCACTGGAAGTGAATCTCCTGTTGTGGTGGTTCTTTCAGGGAGTATGGAACCTGGGTTCAAGAGGGTAAGCAATACCTTTGATATGTACGATTGAATTATTTGTGTCTAAGTAATTTCTATCTGTTGTTTTTCTCTACTGTGTGCCCCCAATTTTTGTCTGTAGTATGTACTGATAGTGTGATAATATGGAAAATGACACTACTAGAGCAAAGAGGAGCAATGTATACTTGCTATTTGGGCAAGAATGGATAAGCAATTGTATATTCTTCAGTTTCCACGATCTTTCTATCTAAGATTAGCCTCTTTTCTTAATAGTGCTTAGTAACTTCATAATCCAATTTAGCATGGAGTCTTATGATTTGTCAAACTACATATTCATTGCTGTGGTACAGTAAATATTCTTTTTAAAAAGTAATTTGGTGCATCCACCTAAGTTGGCATGGCTAATATTTTCTTTTGAGGGCTTTGTTTGAGCAAATTCTTTAAACTATGGTGTTATATTTTTGAAGAGCATAAATTTCATGTTCGAATTTTACTTTGCAAGAACAGTAAATTGGAAAGAAAACACAAATTTTCTGGGTGAAGTTATATTTTCTTCATTTGCAGGGAGACATACTGTTTCTGCACATGAATAAAGATCCTATTCGTGCAGGGGAGATTGTTGTTTTCAATGTTGATGTAAGTGGCCTTAATTTTAATTTTGTGCTTTTCTTTCCTAACATTGATAGTTGTTTTTCATTTGTTTTTAGGTTTGCTTATTCTGGCAAGTTACACCATCTCTGCCTTTAATTTCTCCTTCTGCAATTTTTTATTTTCGATGGTATCTCTAACCTGGTGATATGCTTATTCAAGCCATATGCAGTTTTGAAACACTCAATACTCAATACCATTGAAGCATGAATCAACCTTGTAGTAGTGGAAATTTGAATGTCCCTGCATTTCTTTAACCAGAAGAACATCTTTTGCATAGGAGCATGAGTAGCAGTGGAATGTGATATGGGCTATGAAATGTTTAAAAAGTGCTTTTAGTGAGAGCCTATTGTGTTCATGTTCAGATTCAATGTCAGATTGCAAGCACACGGGCATTAAGATGAGCCTGTGTGCGCATTCACTTGCTCAAATGTATTTTTGGTTTTTAGGGAATTCTGTTGTAAAGATTTTGAATTGCTGTTATTGAGAGCATGTTGAAGCACAGCAGTTTCCTTGCCAATGGAAAATTGTCTTATATCTTGTTATTTAGATGCTTCTTTTTTTCCATTATGTATATGCATTCTAAATGATACTTTTTTGTTGATCAGGGTCGTGATATTCCCATTGTCCATCGTGTGATTAAGGTAATTAATATGGCTCCCTACAACTTAAATTCCATGCCTGTGCCAAAAAAATGTTTGGTGTGCCTAGGTTATTCATGCACTCACACATGAGAGAGAGAGAGAGAGAGATGCCTTCTACTGTTGCCAGCAATGTTGAGATTTGCCAAGTTATGCGGTCAATTGTTGCTGTCATGGCTTGTTCTGCAGAAGCTTTTGGACTATAATCTCATCCATTAAAACTAGTTTCAATTTGATTAAATTGCAGGTCCATGAAAGGCAAGATACAGGGGAAGTTGATGTCCTCACAAAAGGTGCCGTTTCTCAGATCTAAATGCCAGTCTGTTGAAGTTTGTTGTTTCTTCGTACAACTCCATGCAATTTCAAGTTTTTTGCTGGTTCACTTGTCTTTTTGCTAACTTATCCTTTTTGTTTGTTTATGCATGCTGCTTTCTCAGGAGATAATAACTATGGAGATGACAGGCTTTTGTATGCTCACGGTCAACTCTGGCTTCAGCGTCACCACATCATGGGCAGAGCCGTGGGGTAAAACTTTTATCTCCTTCTTTGGCTATAAGAAGACATTCTTTAGGTTTCTTCCGCTTGTTTGAATGGGTATATATTCATCTTGCCTGAATCTTATTACTTGCAGGTTCTTACCTTATGTTGGTTGGGTAACTATTATCATGACCGAAAAGCCTATCATCAAGGTTTGTTTATTTCTACCAAACAAGAAAAACAGAAACTATTGGTTTATCTGTCGTTGAATTTTGGTGATATTTAGCCCCTGTTTTCCACATTTGCTGTTTGCCTTTTTGCAGCATTGCTATGAAACTATTATTGGCACTTAGCTATTGTTTCTTTTTTTCCTTAAAATCTTTATGTGCACTAGAAAATGGAACTTGGGTTCGTTGTTGCAGTTTCATTCGCGTTCTTATTTGTATATAAGAAGGCACTGACTTTGTTTAATTGACTGCTTGTATTTTGTTTGTAGTATATTCTTATTGGTGCATTGGGGTTACTGGTCATAACTTCAAAAGACTGAAGGATGAAGCAAATTCAAGGCATGGCAGAATTGGGACCAAAATTTTCAAGTAGCTGACTGCTGCCCTTTCCTTGAACTTCGCATTTCCCATAATCTTTTCTTTGTTGTGAGCTCAACCAAAATTCAAAAAAAAAAAAAAAAAGAGAGAGAGAAAGGGAATGAATTTTGCTTGTCAAATTAAACTGTGCTAACAATTATGCATAATTAGCTTCATAGACTTTATTTTGCTTTTGCCTTTTTCCCCTTGCCTGTTCGACCACCCTGCTTTTTAGCTGCAAGAAGCAATATTTCATTTTATGTTCCAGCATTTCCAACAGCAGACAATACCTTGCAAGTTAAGAATACAGAGTCATGAACCTAGCAATGTTGCCTCGTTAACATGGAGGAAAATGGACGAAGATTTTCAAGCATATACCTTTGCAGCATTTCAAGTTTCCGAGAGTTGGGAAAGTCCGCTATCTGCCTCTCTATGGAGAAAACTACGATTCATTTAGCTGCTGTTTAGTGTTGGCTAACAGTTCCTTCAATGTCTTGAGTAGGGGTGAGTGGTGTCCCCGGTTCAATTTCAGTTCTGATTCTAGACCTGCAATCGAATTGTGTGTAAGCATATTTGTTTCGTTTCGGTTTTAGGCTAATTTCACCTTCAATTCTGAACCCCATCAGTATTGTTTTTTTTTTTTTTGCCCCCTTTTTTTCTAATTATAAAAGGAAATGACTTTTAATTTTCTTTTCTCTTTTTGGTCTTGGTTGGGATTGTCATCCCAGAACCAACAATTTTAGTTCGATTCTTCCACAGTTACCGGTTAAGGTTCGGTTTTGTGTTTAGAGGGGACGAATCGTAACCATCCTTCCCTTGGTTTTGATTTCGAGTCCGGTTAGAATTGGAGCCAAGACGGGGTCCATACTAGAGGGCAATGGTAAGCCTCACATTCAGGACACAAACCCATTTGACAAAGAAAAGCAGTAGAGGAAACAAGGTTTTTGGGTTGGTGGGCTCTTAAAGAGTGGAGGCCCTCATTAGAGAACTACCAATTTTACCAGGGCAAGGTGGATTTCACTCTGATGAATGCCATTGGATCTAAGGACACCTTCCATTTCATTGTGATGTACATGGAAAAACACCATGTATTTGACTACTTGTGACATTATTTTACTTCCCACCCCATGTCATACTCTATAATTCTCTGCTTTCAGCTAACTGTACAATTTTATAATCTTTCAAAGACAAAAATCTCCCTTACTACATTAAGTTACAATTTAATTCTACAGAAGTGGTTTTCTTGTATTCAAAATGCTACAAATACTTATTAAACAGTTAATTATATTTATTACTAACTTGTTTCAAAAATATCAATTTACTAATTACAATAAAAATACTTAACTGTAATACTAAACAGACCTTACATACTTGCACACATAAATAAGTTTTTTTTTAAATATTCTATTTATAAAAAAATCACTAAAATTGTTATTTTTTTTTTTTTTTTTTTTATTCCCTTATTGGCATTGTTTAAAGTATTTTCCCTTGTAAGAGAGGGGACATTGCTTGCACTATAAATACAAAGGTTCTTTTCTTATTGCCAATTATAACAATCGATTTTATAGTCATTAAAAAAAAAAAAGAAGAGTATTTAACATACATCACATACATTTTTCCTCACGATTTTGCTAAAGATTAAGTAGATATTTAGATTGCATCTCGTTAAATTAGATTGCAACCTCTCAATTTGTTTAATTTAAAGTGTTAAATTTTAAATCATCAAAGGATAAATTTATAAAATAAAATTACTTTTTTAATATTATATTATATTATATATAACATCACATATCAAATCACAAAATTTCTCTTTTAGGGTGTAATTTTTTTTTTCAATACAATCTCATATTTTTAGTATAATTTGTTAGTTGTGATATTTTTATCAAAATTTTTTAATTTAATGCTCCAAATTAATGTCTTTATATTTGTTTTAATTTTTCGATCTCTTGTAAGTAAATAAATAAATAAACACAATAACAAAATTTGCATTCAACAGTTGAAGTATGTTCGTGTGTGTTTGAGCCCCAACGCCCCCGTTCGCTTCGTTAAATCTCAGGATCTCCGGTAAACTCAAAGTAGCAGTTCCAGGGGAAGCCAAGGGCTACAGGAGAGCTGACCCGATTTCCAAAACCCGACCCGGATAGAGAAAGCTCGACTCCTGTACCATTCACAGCGCCAACAAAGTCATCGAAGGTANTTGTGAGCTCAACCAAAATTCAAAAAAAAAAAAAAAAAAAAGAGAGAGAGAAGGGAATGAATTTTGCTTGTCAAATTAAACTGTGCTAACAATTATGCATAATTAGCTTCATAGACTTTATTTTGCTTTTGCCTTTTTCCCCTTGCCTGTTCGACCACCCTGCTTTTTAGCTGCAAGAAGCAATATTTCATTTTATGTTCCAGCATTTCCAACAGCAGACAATACCTTGCAAGTTAAGAATACAGAGTCATGAACCTAGCAATGTTGCCTCGTTAACATGGAGGAAAATGGACGAAGATTTTCAAGCATATACCTTTGCAGCATTTCAAGTTTCCGAGAGTTGGGAAAGTCCGCTATCTGCCTCTCTATGGAGAAAACTACGATTCATTTAGCTGCTGTTTAGTGTTGGCTAACAGTTCCTTCAATGTCTTGAGTAGGGGTGAGTGGTGTCCCCGGTTCAATTTCAGTTCTGATTCTAGACCTGCAATCGAATTGTGTGTAAGCATATTTGTTTCGTTTCGGTTTAGGCTAATTTCACCTTCAATTCTGAACCCCATCAGTATTGTTTTTTTTTTTTTTGCCCCCTTTTTTTCTAAATAAAAGGAAATGACTTTTAATTTTCTTTTTCTCTTTTTGGTCTTGGTTGGGATTGTCATCCCAGAACCAACAATTTTAGTTCGATTCTTCCACAGTTACCGGTTAAGGTTTCGGTTTTGTGTTTAGAGGGGACGAATCGTAACCATCCTTCCCTTGGTTTTGATTTCGAGTCCGGTTAGAATTGGAGCCAAGACGGGGTCCATACTAGAGGGCAATGGTAAGCCTCACATTCAGGACACAAACCCATTTGACAAAGAAAAGCAGTAGAGGAAACAAGGTTTTTTTGGGTTGGTGGGCTCTTAAAGAGTGGAGGCCCTCATTAGAGAACTACCAATTTTACCAGGGCAAGGTGGATTTCACTCTGATGAATGCCATTGGATCTAAGGACACCTTCCATTTCATTGTGATGTACATGGAAAAACACCATGTATTTGACTACTTTGTGACATTATTTTACTTCCCACCCCATGTCATACTTTATAATTCTCTGCTTTCAGCTAACTGTACAATTTTATAATCTTTCAAAGACAAAAATCTCCCTTACTACATTAAGTTATCAATTTAATTCTACAGAAGTGGTTTTCTTGTATTCAAATGCTACAAATACTTATTAAACAGTTAATTATATTTATTACTAACTTGTTTCAAAATATCAATTTACTAATTACAATAAAAATACTTAACTGTAATACTAAACAGACCTTACATACTTGCACACATAAATAAGTTTTTTTTTAAATATTCTATTTATAAAAAAATCACTAAAATTGTTATTTTTTTGTTTTTTTTTCTTATTCCCTTATTGGCATTGTTTAAAGTATTTTCCCTTGTAAGAGAGGGGACATTGCTTGCACTATAAATACAAAGGTTCTTTTCTTATTGCCAATTATAACAATCGAATTTTATAGTCATTAAAAAAAAAAAAAGAAGAGTTATTTAACATACATCACATACATTTTTCCTCACGATTTTGCTAAAGATTAAGTAGATATTTAGATTGCATCTCGTTAAATTAGATTGCAACCTCTCAATTTGTTTAATTTAAAGTGTTAAATTTAAATCATCAAAGGATAAATTTATAAAATAAAATTACTTTTTTAATATTATATTATATTATATATAACATCACATATCAAATCACAAAATTTCTCTTTTAGGGTGTAATTTTTTTTTCAATACAATCTCATATTTTTAGTATAATTTGTTAGTTGTGATATTTTTATCAAAATTTTTTAATTTAATGCTCCAAATTAATGTCTTTATATTTGTTTTAATTTTTCGATCTCTTGTAAAGTAAATAAATAAATAAACACAATAACAAAATTTGCATTCAACAGTTGAAGTATGTTCGTGTGTGTTTGAGCCCCAACGCCCCCCGTTCGCTTCGTTAAATCTCAGGATCTCCGGTAAACTCAAAGTAGCAGTTCCAGGGGGAAGCCAAGGGCTACAGGAGAGCTGACCCGATTTCCAAAACCCGACCCGGATAGAGAAAGCTCGACTCCTGTACCATTCACAGCGCCAACAAAGTCATCGAAGGTGCTCCCTTTTCATTTTTTCTTTTTTGGATTTAAAACTCATTGAATCTCTGTGCACCATTTCGTGCTGTAAAGTTCCAATCTTTGTTGGTCATTGATTGTGGCAAGAGCTTGAGGATGATGACATGTGCTTCAAGGACTATTGTTTTGAACATCCTGGCTCCACAAGGACAAAAGATGTGAATTCCCCATGTTAATTTGTTTATGAAAAAAATAAAAATGATGGCAAAAAAAAAAAGGAGGAATTGTGGCTAGAAATAAAGACTGAGCTTGGATTGAATTGTGTTGTCAAAGATGATGATTTGGGGTCTTCTTTGTTGAAAGAAACAGTAGGCAGGGCACTGTAATTACTCACTCTGAGGCAGTAGGCAGGGCAGTCCATTGTAGAAAGACTGCAATTCTTGATTTCTATAAATTTGACTTTAAAGGTATATGTATACTATCTATTTTTTCGATTCCAGGGTTCATTTATCTTGAAAATGAAAGCAGAGCAGGGATTTGTTGATTTTTGGCGTTGTATTCTGAAGTAGATGCTGGGATTTGGTGCTATGTTCGTTCTTTCTCTATGGGTGTTTTGATGTTTTATTCTTAAATTCTCAGATGTCCCATGCAGAATAATGCAGTTCTATTTGCAGATCAATCAATACTTTTATCTGTATTCTTGCTCTGGAATTTGTATTTGGGTGGTGATTTTGGCTGTGGGGCTTAAAGCTGAAGCTATTTTGGACTTTTGGGCCCTATGCCACTCTCAACAGGTGCATAAAATCATCTGGTCTACACGTTGTTCATACTTTATGCTTCTTAGTCACATTTTTGATTGTTGAATAAAGTTTCTTGTTTGATTGTTGCTTTTCAGAATGTACGAGGTTGTTAGATTGTATCATATGTTTTATGGTGGTCCACTAGTCTATGAGTGAGGTGTTGCATATGTAGGTGGCATTAAATATGTAATGGATTTAGATTCAAACCAATCTCGTCTTCATTACAGAATGATAAGAATATTGCAGTAAAATTCTGTCATGGTCCTATATTGTATATCTTGAATTATATGCCATATCTCTGTATATCACTCAGTTGATGTGCACTCAGTAAAAATTGCGGGGTTTTTGAGGGAGATTATCTTTGGGTTTTAGGGGAAGATGAGGTTACTAATTGAATTGGTGTTATCTGCTTCTGGAACTGAGGTTGGGTTGAGTAAAGGATTTGTATTGCTTGATTCACTTTTAATTTGCTTTCATTACAAATTTGCATTGTTTTGTGTTAAAGCCCTGTAGTTCTGTTGGTGAAAAGGAAAAATTATACTTGTGCTTGTGTGGATAATTGTTGTTGTGTTTCAATCCAATGAAACAAGAGTTGAGTTATTTTTGGATGCTTATTTATTTTAGGGAATGCTTGTTATTCCCATTATATTGTGGTAAAGATTGGGCTTTTGTTTGATGGCGGGTGCAGTTTCTATGATGGTGTTGATGTTTCTTATTTGTTGAATGCAACTCTGGATTTGCCATACAACCTGGTCTGACTGTAACTGGAAAATATGGCCAAGAGATTAGTGGCCTCGCGAACCCAACTTATACGCTCCTTCTTCCACTCCTTTTACAATGTGAATAGCTGCAACACTAGTTTCCACTCTTTCTGTGCTCTCGCCCCACATAATGCAGATCCACCATTACCGTTACAAGATGTTGTAAATGAGATCTCTCGCATTCTGAGTGATCACAGGAACCCCCACCATGACTTGGAGCTCTCTCTCAACATTTACTCCACAAAAATGTCTGCTAGTTTGGTAGAACAAGTGTTGAAACGCTGCAAGAATCTTGGATTCCCGGCCCACAGATTCTTTCTTTGGGCCAAAAGAATTCCAGGCTTCCATCATAGTAGAGAGAGCTATCACATTTTGGTGGATATTTTGGGTTCTAGCAAGCAGTTTGCTATTTTGTGGGATTTTTTGTTTGAAATGAAAGAATTCCAAGATTTTCAAATGAGCCGAGAAATATTTTGGCTTGTTTTTAGAGCTTACAGTAGAGCAAATCTGCCTGGTGATGCTATTCGTGCTTTTGGGAGAATGGTTGAGTTTGGTTTGAAGCCTAGTATCCATGACCTTGATCAACTTTTGTACATGTTGTGCAAAAGGAAGCATGTGAAACACGCACAACAATTTTTTGATAGGATTAAGTGCGAATTTGAGGCTACGGTCAAAACATATAGTATATTGGTGAGGGGATGGGGTGACATAGGGGAATCAGTACTGGCACAAAAGATGTTCAATGAAATGCTTGAACATAGATGTGTTGCAGATGTTATTGCGTATAATAGTTTGTTGGAGGCCATGTGCAAGGGAGGGAATGTTGATGAAGCATATGCAATGTTCCAAGAAATGCGTTCAAGTGGAATTGAGCCAGATGCGTGTAGTTATTCAGTGTTTATTCGTGCATATTGCGAGGAAAATGACATTCATTCAGCCTTTAGGGTGCTAGACAGAATGAGAAGATATGATCTTGTTCCTAATGTATTCACTTATAATTGTGTTATCAAAAGACTATGCAAGCATGGAAAGGTGGAAGAAGCTTATCAAATTTTGAATGAGATGTTTGAAAGGGGAGTTAGCCCTGATGCCTGGAGTTACAATGCAATTTTAGCATACCATTGTGAACATTCTGAAGTTAATAGGGCTACCAAATTGATCTCTAAAATGGTCAAAGATGGTTGTTGTTTGCCAGATCGGCATAGTTACAACATGTTGCTCAAGTTGCTTATAAGGATAGGGAGATTTGATAGAGTAGCTGAAGTTTGGCAGGGTATGGGGGATAGGGGATTTTACCCTTCAGTCTCAACATATGCTGTCATGGTTCATGGCTTGTGCAAGAAAAAAGGTAAACTAGAAGATGCATGTAAATACTTTGAGATGATGATTGACGAAGGAATACCACCGTATTCTTCTACTGTTGAGATGCTGAGGAATAGGCTTATTGGGTTGGGATTATTTGACGATATTGAGATCCTTGCGGATAAAATGGAACGAAGCACTTCTTGCTCAATACAAGAGTTTGCAAGTGCAATGAGAGGTGACAAGGCTTATGTTAGATCAAGAAGTGAAGAAACAGAGCTTGAAAGTGAATGAAAAGGCCACTTGATTGACCCTTCTGGCTTGATAATTTCAGAATTTTTTTCTGACTTGCAGAGCCACACTGGAAATTTACTATGAGAATGTTACGTAAGTTTCAGTCCCCATTTTACTATTTGCTATTAATTCTGCATATAGAGAGTGCTTGTTTATGATGCCAAAGTATATTACTTCGGACAGTTTATCTACAAACTAGCACCTTCTTATTTTAAATTTTATCCACTTGGAAATCATATATCTATTACATAAGTAGCACCTTTTTCTTTATGGCATAGCATTTTCTCCTTAACAGTGATTCTCTCTTGTTTTCTTTTTGTGCTCTTTTAACCTGATGTATCTTCTTCTTATTTTTCTTGCAGATAATCCTACTTCCTTTCTTTCTTTCTTTCTTTATGTATTGTCTTTTATATTGACTTTCTCAATTTTGAAGTCCAAAACTTTCAACAAATGCAAAATATAACACTATTGAACAATACCCAAAGGAGAAAAAGGAAAAGAGGAGAAAAAAATCATTTTAGTCTGCTTCATAATTTTCTTCCTTTAATATTCTTTTTATTGCTTTTTTTTTTCAGGAAAAATTATTGCAGTGTCATGACTTCACCTTCATGGAAGAAAAATCCACCATCACCCCTGGAAGTAGTATTGCTGCAACCACAATCTTTGCAATACAACTCAGCCTCAGCAACAATACCTCATCACTATGATATGTGCAGACCAGATTGGTGAAACCATTAGTTTCATCGGAAGAACCGTGACAATATTGAATATGGGAGTCCACTTCTATGCACCACAAGCAAAGCACAGGCAATACCTTCTTCAATCTCCATCTCTCCCTCCGTCTGGCTCTACCTTTGAAGATGCATTTTTATTTAAAGCAATCCATTTGGAGTTTGATACATTTTGATTCTCTTATCAATAAATTCTTGGAACTTTTGAGAACTTTTGAGCTCAATTGGAGCTCTAACTTTCTGAGTTTTTCTGTGAAATCATTTTACATAAGCGTATTCTCTCGCCCTTTTAGATCTATGGTTAAGTTTTATTTAATTTCTGTGGATGATGATGTAACTATAGATTTGGATTGACCCGAGGTGTTCCTGTTTCGGATTCTGGTCATCGGATATGTTCTACTGAAGCCAAAAGGTGTTCTTTGATTCCTTGGATTTTTTATGGGATTTTTGCAGTCCCTAATCACTTGGATTGTCTTCATTCATGCACCACCTCTGCCCCTTTGTCTGCCAGATTTGAGTGTCAGTGTTCTCATTTGCTGTAAAGTCTCTTCATGATTTCTGATTATCCACAATTGTTGTTGTTATCCTCCATTTGAGATTTGATATTTTAAGTCCGTCAATTACATCATGGTTGAGATTCAGATTACTGTGGATTGAAACTGAAGAGATTTTCACACCAAACCATAAAAAATTACTCAGCTGATGTCCAAGCAATTTTCCTAAAGTCACCTTCGGTGTATTGTTCATCAAGGAGTTGATTACTACCGTGAAGTAACCAGCACAATCATCAATTTTTGCTTCTTTATAACATACTTGTCTGTGCATATCTGGACTGGTGCAGCATCAATGATTGGACTGGTGCAACAACAATGATGATGAGTTAATGACATATTTTTGTTCATGGTAACACTAATCATAACAACATACTTTTTCGTACCATCAGGTCATGGGTTCGAATTTTCGTCATGGAGTTCGGTGGAATTAAAAGTACATTTGACTTTTGGGAATACTACTTCTGCGGGGTACCATGGAGTTGTGATGGCGGGGTACCATGGAGTTGTTGATGGCAGGGTCATTACTAGTGCTATTATGACTGTAGAATGGCCAAAAAGGGGAGGAAAAAAGGGGCCTTCTTGTCAAAATGTACAAATACCTATGGTAAAAAACGAAAAGGTACCTGACAATCATAGGATGCTCGTCTGGATTACAACAAATAAGTTCAAAACTTGTTGCATTCCAACTTCACCTGCGATATTCTTTGGATTAATCGCCACATGTTACTACATTTGCAAGAAGGATCGACCTGACAATTTTCACATATTCCTGAGTTTTCTGATTCGTCTGCAGCAGAATGTACAACATTGCTTGGGGTGTAGAGCAATGCTATTGTAACATGAACCTTGTCAGGATTCTGAAATGCATGCCCTGAAGCTGTTAGCATCTTGACTGTAATATAAAAAAGGGTACCAATCATATTATAAGCGGTACTTTGATTAATTTGAGGGATCTTATTAACATGAGGCTGTGCATTAATTGATGTTCCCAAGAATATTTGTCCTAACATTGCAGAATATACTGGTTTTAGTTGTTAATATATACACTATCATTTCCCTTCTGCCTGTACATAGCATGAAGTACCAATCTTTGTGATTTTTCTATAGGCTCCAGTGGAGGCCCTTCCCGCACCCTTCCCTCTCAGGTACAAGTGAGGTTTAATCTCAAGTCTCCAAGATAAAGTTTCAGTAAGGTTACTCTATTGTGAATTAGAAGTCATAGATTCGAGTGATGTAAACAACTTCTCTACAAAAACGAGATCTATGTTGAAGTTGCCCATATTTTGAAAGCTAGAAACATGGAGAAAACATTAGTAGCTTCTTCCATCAGCAGCACAGTTCAAAATTTAGAAGATGTAATTAACAAAGATATGATTTTGCAGCTCTTGTGATTATGTTCCTTTTCTGATAGGTTTCAAGAGGCCAACAAATAAGAGAAAAAAGACGCAAGTTCTAGTTCTTGCTCTAATCATGTATTCTAAAGACAAGCTTGGTAAAGAGAGCCAAGAAGCACAGGAGAACAGGCACTTCCTTTCAGTTGTCTTCCATGCCAAGGGAAATTTAGCAGCTATCGTTCTCCATTGACCTGCTTTCTGAACTTTCAAGGGAGTCTGAAGCAATGATTTCTAGGCTCAATCTTTTCACAAGACCCTCAGCAATGCCCTTATAGGCTCAGCTATCTAGGCAGCAACAAGAGTAGTGCTTGTGAAATTACCTGAGGATTGAGAACGGAGCCTTCTAATAAGAACAAAGTCTTTGCCAGCATATTTTAACGAAGTAAACCAAACTATTCCCATGGTTGCCAACAGACATAGCAGTATCACAAAGTTCAGAAACAGTTGGTCTACAACATAAAGTGAAGAACCTGCAGATGTCTTTATCCATTAGCTGTGGATGTCAAAACTGTAAGGCAATCACCGGAGATGGGTTAACATTTTTTTTTTGTTACATTCTAATGACATGATACTGAAAACCCAATAAATTATGTTGTCCCAAAATATCAAACTTCTCTTTATGTTGATTGATCAATTAGTCCATATGGAATCAGATGAGATGAATGCCAAAAAAAAAAAAAGTACTAATTATAAAAATGAACGAAATGAAGTAGAAGAAAGTCCCAAACGAGCCTAGCAAGTAGCAAGGAAGTACATGGATGATGGATTCAAATCAGAGGCCTATGTTGGAATTTGAGCACAACCTTAACTTGCCTACTGGCTACCAACTTGCTTGAATTCATTAACATGTATGCTTTCTTTTCTTTGCAAAGCATGAACGCTTGCGCTGCCCATGTTAGTCAGCATTACTTTTCATTCCTCATTGCAAAGTGCTGCAGAAATCTCGACGATGCTGTCACCTTGTTTAATCGGACGGTTCAAGGGTCTCCTTTGCCTTCCATAATACATAAATGCAAGATCTTGTTTTCACGTAATAACATATTAATATAAACTTATAAAATTCATTTTCATTAACTACATGCCATAGAAAGAGAAGGAAAATTTAAAAGGTAGCTTTGGACCTTATTGTGAGTTGCGACCTTTTCGAAAAATTTTAAATCCAATTTTAGATCATAGGTTCAAAATTTCTTGTTAGTTATAGTGTGATTTTCTTTTTTTTTCTTTTTTTTATATTGAGTATATAAAATTCCTTCAAATGTATGCATTTATATGTATTTGTAATTAAGGGAATGAAATTTATTATACATGTGAATCCAACAAGGAAAAAAAAAAAACTAGATGAAAAAGAAGAAAGATCTAAATAGGCCAAGCAAGGAAGAGATGATGGGAGTGTAGCAAAGAGTGAGAGTTAGAAAAATAATAAATAGATGTTATTATATTAAATAAAAATAATAAATAAGTAAATACATTTTTATTAAATTCAATCTAATTATTATCTAAATAAAAATTATAACAAATTTAAAATTCAAAATTAAGTGTTATAATTTTATTAATAATTATCAAATGAGAAGAATATAAGGTTGAAATTCTCTCCCATAATGAGGGAAGTTAATCAATAGAAACTCCCTGCAACAAAATCAAGAGAGAAGGAAAAGAAAAAGGCCTTTAGCATATGAAAACATATGATGTAACACATCAGCACCTCACACGGCTACCAGGTGTACAGGCCGGTCCTCTGGGTGGGAGTTGCTGGTGGGGCGTCCTCTGCAAGTTCTCACAATCACCCCCATTGAATACAATTCATCGTCATCATCATTGTTATTCTTTTGGGCGTAAATCTATGAAACTAATTTGTTAAACGAAGTTCTTTCTTTTCCTGTAAATTTTGCCGGGGAGGGGGGCGCATTTGCAGAGAGTGGGGATGGGAACATAAATATGGTGCACAGTTACCTGTTGTTTTGGTCGCCAAGTTTCTATTGTCACCGTGGACTTCTGATTCCCATATGCTCATTGCTGCGTTCCACACTCAACCATTAACAAGAAGATTTCAAGGAATTATATATATATGAACAAAAAGTTACCAAAAGAAAAGCAGCGAAAAAAAATAGATGTTGCATTGCAGGGGCTGCACTTCTGCAAATCATCAGGTATTCTTTAAGACCTTTGATGGATTCAAGCCTTGAAATCTATAATTTACAGAGGCAAATCATGGTAATGGATAAAAATATATTCCGATGCACTAACAAAAGCTGGGACTTCTGTGCTAAACACAGAGACTGAGACAGCCGATTGGCAACCTAGAAAAGAACGGAAAGGAAAAGAAAAGACAGGGAAATGGGTTTGATCGGAGACACCGTGGACTCTATCAAATCAATCCAGATCCGCCAGCTCCTCACTCAAGCCGTCAGTCTCGGTCAGTCTCTCTCTTTGTATAACATCTATATGCAAATATATAGACATATATGTTGTTATATGTATACATGAATTCATTTGTGTATATATATCGTTGATCATGTATTCCCTGTTGATTTAATGGTATAAGGGGTCGTACTAGGATTAATTTTCTGGGTTTTCATTCTTTCAATTGTGGGTGGAGTTGATGTGGAAAAAGATAAGGTTTTGGCTTTCTAGTGATTGAATTTTCAGTTAATTGGGGCTGAAGAGAGTAAAAGATTTGTTCTTTATCATTATTTATCATCAGTTTTTAGTTATGAGTCCATTTATAATGTATTGCTTATGTGATTTGTTTGATTTTGAGAACTGTGATGATTCTGGAAAGAATCTTTCACTATAATTTGGGGGTGGGGATGGAGGGGTTAAATTAGTGGCTTGTGGGATTTGAATATAGTCAGCTCAATGATAACTTATTATGACGAATCGGGTTTTGGGTTTCTTGAGGAAAATATTGCTTAAGTTGCAAAATTAGTGGATTTTGTAATAGTTTATAAGAATGTGATTTGAATGTTAACTATAAAAAAACTTGTTAAGTGGGTGATGGTTTCACCATTAAATCTACATTTTGCATTTAGCTTGCATGGGTTAATTGAAGTTATCGGAATCAAATTGTAGGTTTCATTGTAAAATGAGGGTTTTTGCTCTTGCGCTTCTAATTTATTTATGTTGCATGCATTTGGTGCTCTTAAATGAAAATTTATGAAAGCAAAAGCAGGTAGTTGCTAGGTTCTGTAATTACTAGGTTGCTGCAGTTCTTTGCATGTAAAATAAGAATTCCTTTCAGGAAAAGTCAAGGTGCGATGTCTATACTTTATAGTTATGTGCAGTTTAGTATACCCATGGTTTGAACTGCTTCATCTTCATTTGAAATTTAAAATATTTGGCTTGCTTAAATTTGAGCTCTTTCTATTTGGGAATAATAGAGCTGCACTTCTTCTGAAATTCTTCATTATGACTGTTTTGAGCTGCCTGCATTTGGTTTCAGGTATGATTGTTACATCAACATTAATAATATGGAAGGCATTGATGTGCATCACTGGAAGTGAATCTCCTGTTGTGGTGGTTCTTTCAGAGAGTATGGAACCTGGCTTCGAGAGGGTAAGCAATACCTTTGATCTGTACGATTGAATCATTTGTGTCTAACTAATTTCTGTCTGTTGTTTTTCTCTACTCTGCGCCCCCAATTTTTCTATGTAGTATCTACTGGTAACGTGATAATATGGAAAATGACACTACTAGAGCAAAGAGGAGCAATGTATACTTGCTATTTGGGCAAGAATGGATAAGCAATTTTATATTCTTCAGTTTCCACGATCTTTCTATCTAAGATTAGCCTCTTTTCTTAATAGTGCTTAGTAACTTCATAATCCAATTTAGCATGGAGTCTTCAGATTTGTCAAACTACATATTCATTGCTGTGGTACAGTAAATATTCTTTTTAAAAGCAAATTGGTGCATCCACCTAAGTTGACATGGCTAATATTTTCTTTTGAGGGCTTTCTTTGAGCAAATTCTTTAAACTATGGTGTTATATTTTTTAAGAGCATGAATTTCATGTTCAAATTCTAATTTGCAAAAACAGTAAATTGGAAAGAAAACACAAATTTTCTGGGTGAAGTTATATTTTCTTCATTTGCAGGGAGACATACTGTTTCTGCACATGAATAAAGAGCCTATTCGTGCAGGGGAGATTGTTGTTTTCAATGTTGATGTAAGTGGCCTTCATTTTAATTTTGTGCTTTTCTTTCCTAACATTGATAGTTGTTTTTCATTTGTTTTTAGGTTTGCTTATTCTGGCAAGTTACACCATCTCTGTTTTTAATTTCTCTTTCGGCAATTTTTTATTTTTGATAGTATCTCTAACTGGTAATATGCTTATTCAAGCCATATGCAGTTTTGAAACACTCAATACCATTGAAGCATGAATAAACTTGTGCATATGGTTGCAGTAGTGGAAATTTGAATGTCCCAGCATTTCTTTAACCAGAAGAACATCTGTTGCATAGGAGCATGAGTAGCAGAGGAATGTGATCTGGGCTATGAAAAGCTTAAAAAGTGCTTTTAGTGAGAGCCTATTGTGTTCATGTTCAGATTCAATGTCAGATTGCAAGCACACGGGCATTAAGATGAGCCTGTGTGCGCATTCACCCGCATGTATTTTTGGTTTTTAGGGAGTTCTGTTGTAAAAGATTTGAATTGCTGTTATTGAGAGCATGTTGAAGCACAGCAGTTTCCTTGCCGATGGAAAATTGTCTTATATCTTGTTATTTAGATGCTTCTTTTTTTCCATTATGTATATGCATTCTAAATGATACTTTTTGTTGATCAGGGTCGTGATATTCCAATTGTCCATCGTGTGATTAAGGTAATTAATTTGGCTTCCTACCGCTTAAACTCCATGCCTGTGCCAAAAAAATGTTTGGTGTGCCTAAGTTATTTTCACTCCCACCTGAGAGAGAGAGAGAGAGAGATGCGTTCTACTGTTGCAGCAATGTGAGATTTGCCAAGTTATGCAGTCAATTGTTGCTGTCATGGCTTGTTCTGCAGAAGATTTGAACTATAATCTCATCCATTAAAGCTACCTTCAATTTGAATAAATTGCAGGTCCATGAAAGGCAGATACGGGGGAAGTTGATGTCCTCACCAAAGGTGCCATTTTTCAGATCTAAATGCCAGTCCAGTTGAAGTTTGGAGTTTCTTTGTACAACTCCATGCAATTTCAAGTATTTCGCTGGTTCACTTGTCATTTTGCTAACTATCCTTTTTTTCTGGTTATGCATGCTGCTTTCTTAGGAGATAATAACAATATAGATGACAGGGTTTTGTATGCTCACGGTCAACTCTGGCTTCAGCATCACCACATCATGGGCAGAGCTGTGGGGTAAAACTTTTTATCTCCTTCTTTGGCTATAAGAAGACATTCTTTAGGTTTCTTCCGCTTGTTTGAATGGGTATATATTCATCTTGCCTGAATCTTATTACTT
>JAIRCJ010000624.1:0-29094 GCA_020883675.1 Bruguiera gymnorhiza | reverse complement strand
TTTATAATATTCATCCACTTAATTGTCTTTTATGTAATTGAGTCAATTACTTGTATTTTTGTTCAATTAACATATTCAAATATTGTATTTTTCTCACCAATCAAATCAAACGACATTAACAACAAATTGAAAAATCAAAATATTGCAATTTTCAATTTTTAGAATTTTAAAATCTGCTAGGGACAAATAAATTGTAAATAATCTATTGAATTTAAATTTTGCAATTTTCTTAATTGTCTCCTTTGCCTCAATGCAATTTGAAATGATTTATAGAATTCTTGCCTTCAGACAAATTACTTAGGTAAAAGGAAAAGCAATGGACTCTAATAAGATGGTTCCCCACTCCCATTTAGGGATATATGCTTCACACAACCTTGAAACTTGAGATTGATATTTATAATATTCATGCACTAAAGTGTCTTTTATGCAATTGAGTCCATTACTTGTATTTTTGTTCAATTGACATTTTCAAATATTTTATTTTTCACATATTATATTTTTCTCACCAATTAAATCAAACAACATTAACAATAAATTTAAAAATCAAAATATTGCATTTTTGCAATTTTAAGAATTTTAAAATCTACTAAGGATAATTGAATTGTCAATACACTGTTGAATTTAACTTTTGCAATTTTCTGAATTGTCTTTTTTGCCTCAACACAATTTGAAATAATTTATATAATTTTCAGGCAGATTACTTAAGAAAAAGCAAAAGCAATGGACTGTAATAAGAAGGTTCTACTCTCCCATCTAGGGATATATGCTTCGCATAACCTTGAAACTTGAGATTGCTATTTATAATATTCATCCTCGAAAGTGTATTTTCTGCAATTGAGTCTATTACTTGTATTTTTGTTCAATTAACATATTCAAATATTATATTTTTCACATATTATATTTTTCTCTCCAATTAAATCAAATGACATTAACAATAAATTTAAAAATCAAAATATTTCAATTTTGCAATTTTTAGGATTTTAAAATCTGCTAGGGATAAGTGAATTGTCAATACTCTGTTGAATTTAAATTTTGCAATTTTCTAAATTGTCTCCTTTCCCTCAACACAATTTGAAATTATTAATATAATTTTCAGGCAAATTACTTAAGAAAATGCAAAAGCAATGGACTGTAACAAGAAGGTTCTGCACTCTCATCTAGGGATATATGTTTAACACAATATTGAAACTTGACATTGCTATTTATAATATTCATCCACTAAAGTGTATTTTCTACAATTGAATCCATTACTTGTATTTTTGTTCAATTAACTTATTCAAATATTCTATTTTTCTCACCAATCAAATCAAACGACATTAACAACAAATTTGAAAATCAAAATATTGCATTTTTGCAACTTTTCGAATTTTAAAATCTATTTGGGATAAACAAATTGCCAATAATCTGTTGAATTTAAATTTTACAATTTTCTTAATTGTCTCCTTTGCCTCGATGGAATTTGAAATGATTTATAGAATTCTTGTTTTCAGACAAATTACTTAAGAAAAAGGAAGAGCGATGGACTCTAATAAGACGGTTCCTCACTCCCATCTAGGGATATATGCTTTACACAACCTTAAAACTTGACATTGCTATTTATAATATTTTTCCACTAAAGTGTCTTTTATGCAATTGAGTCTATTACTTGTATTTTTGTTCAATTAACATATTCAAATATTGTATTTTTAGAATTTTAAAATTTGCTAGGCATAAATAAATTGTCAATATTCTGTTGAATATAAATTTTGAAATTTTCTTAATTGTCTCTTTTGCCTCAATGCAATTTGAAATGATTTATAGAATACTTGTCTTCAAACAAATTACTAAAGAAAAAGTAAAAACAATTGACTCTAATAAGAAGGTTCCCCATTCGCATCTAAGATATATGTTTAACACAACATTGAAACTTGGGATTGCTAGTTATAATATTTATCCACTAAAGTATATTTTATATAATTGACTCCGTTAGTTGTATTTTTGTTCAACTAACATATTCAATTGTTATATTATTCTCACCAACTAAATTAAACGACATTAACAATAAATTTAAAAATCAAAATACTGCATTTTAGCAATATTTACAATTTTAAAATATGCTAAGGATAAATGCTTTATCAATAATCTGTTGAATTTAAATTTTGCAATTTTTTTAATTATCACATTTGCCTCAATACAATTTGTAATGATTTATATAATTCTTGTCTTCAAACAATTACTTAAGAAAAAGCAAAAGCAATTGGCTCTAATAAGAAGGTTCCTCTCCCCCATCTAGGGATATGTGCTTAACACAACATTGAAACTTGGGATTGTTATTTATAATATTCATCCACTAATGTGTATTTTATACAATTAAGTCCATTACTTGTATTTTTGTTCAATTCACTTATTCAAATTTTGTATCTTGCTCACCAATCAAATCAAACGACATTAACAACAAATTTAGAAATCAAAATATTGCATTTTTGCAATTTTTAGAATTTTAAAATCTGCTATAGATAAATAAATTGTCAATAATCTATAAAATTTAAATTTTGCAATTTTTTTAATTGTCTCCTTTGCCTCAATGGAATTTGAAATGATTTATAGAATTCTTGTCTTCAGACAAATTATTTAAGAAAAAGGAAAAGTAATGGACTCAAATAAGATGGTTCCCCACTCCCATCTACGCATATATGCTTTACACAACTTTGAAACTTGAGATTGCTATTTATAATATTCTTCCACTAAAGTGTCTTTTGATGCAATTGATTCCATTACTTGTATTTTTGTTCAATTAACATATTCAATTATTGTATTTTTAAAATTTTAAAATTTGCTAAACATAAATAAATTGTCAATATTTTGTTAAATTTAAATTTTGAAATTTTCTTAATTGTCTCCTTTGCCGCAATGCAATTTGAAATGATTTATAGAATACTTGTCTTCAAACAAATTACTAAAGAAAAAGGAAAAGCAATTGAATCTAATAAAAAGGTTCCCCACTCCAATCTAAGATATATGTTTAACACAACATTGAAATTTGGGATTGCTAGTTATAATATTTTTCCACTAAAGTATATTTTATACAATTGAGTCCATTAGTTGTATTTTTGTTCAACTAACATATTCAAATATTATATTTTTCTCACCAATCAAATTAAACGACATTAAAAATAAATTTAAAAATCAAAATACTGCATTTTTGCAATTTTTAGAATTTTAAAATCTGTTAAGGATAAATGCATTGACAATAATCTGTTGAATTTAAATTTTGCAATTTTCTTAATTATCACGTTTTCCTCAATGCAATTTGTAAGGATTTATATAATTCTTGTCTTCAAACAATTACTTAAGAAAAAGGAAAAGCAATTGGCTCTAATAAGAAGGTTCCTCTCTCCCATCTAAGGATATTTGCTTAACACAACATTAAAACTTGGGATTACTATTTCCAATATTCATCCACTAAAGTGTATTTTATGCAATTGAGTCCATTACTTGTATTTTTGTCCAATTAACTTATTCAAATATTGTATCTTGCTCACCAATCAAATCAAACGACATTAACAACAAATTTAAAAATCAAAATATTGCATTTTTGCAACTTTTAGAATTTTAAAATTTGCTAGTGATAAATAAATTTTCAATAATCTATAGAATTTAAATTTTGCAATTTTCTAAATTGTCTCCTTTGCCTCAATGGAATTTGAAATGATTTATAGAATTCTTGTCTTCAGACAAATTATTTAAGAAAAAGGAAAAGTAATGGACTCAAATAAGATGGTTCCCCACTCCCATATAGGGATATATGCTTTACAAAACCTTGAAACTTGACATTGCTATTTATAATATTCTTCTACTAAAGTGTCTTTTATGCAATTAAGTCCATTACTTGTATTTTTGTTCAATTAACATATTCAATTATTGTATTTTTAGAATTTTAAATTTTGCTAGGCATAAATAAATTGTCAATATTTTGTTAAATATAAATTTTGAAATTTTCTTAATTGTCTCCTTTGCCTCAATGCAATATGAAATGATTTATAAAATACTTGTCTTCGAACAAATTACTAAACAAAAAGCAAAAGCAATTGACTCTAATAAGAAGGTTCCCTACCCCCATCTATGATATATGTTTAACACAACATTGAAACTTGGGATTGCTAGTTATAATATTTATCCACTAAAGTATATTATATACAATTGAGTCCATTAGTTGTATTCTTGTTCAACTAACATATTCAAATGTTATATTTTTCTCACCAATCAAATTAAACGACATTAACACTAAATTTAAAAATCAAAATATTGCATTTTTGCAACTTCTAGAATTTTAAAATCTGCTAAGTATAAGTGCATTGTTAATAATCTGTTGAATTTTAATTTTTCCCTCAATACAATTTGTAATGATTTAAATAATTGTTGTCTTCAAACAATTACTTAAGAAGAAGCAAAAGCAATTGGCTCTAATAAGAAGGTTCCTCTCCCCCATTTAGGGATATGTGCTTAACACAACATTGAAACTTAGGATTGCTATTTATAAAATTCATCCACTAAAGTGTATTTTATGCAATTGAGTCCATTACTTGTATCGTTGTTCAATTAACTTAATCAAATATTGTATCTTGCTCACCAATCAAATCAAACGACATTAACAACAAATTTAAAAATCAAAAGATTGCATTTTTGCAATTTTTAGAATTTTAAAATCTGCTAGTGATAAATAAATTTTCAATAATCTATAGAATTTAAATTTTTCAATTTTCTTAATTATCTCCTTTGCCTCAATGGAATTTGAAATGATTTATAGAATTCTTGTCTTTAGACAAATTATTTAAGAAAAAGGAAAAGTAATGGACTCAAATAAGATGGTTCCCCACTCCCATCTACGCATATATGTTTTATACAACCTTGAAACTTGAGATTGCTATTTATAATATTCTTCCACTAAAGTGTCTTTTATGCAATTGAGTCCATTACTTGTATTTTTGTTCAATTAACATATTCAATTATTGTATTTTTAAAATTTGCTAGGCATAAATAAATTGTCAATATTCTGTTAAATTTAAATTTTGAAATTTTCTTAATTGTCTCCTTTACCTCAATGCAATTTGAAATGATTTATAGAATACTTATCTTCAAACAAATTACTAAAGAAAAAGGAAAAACAATTGACTCTAATAAGAAGGTTCCCCACTCCCATCTAAGATATATGTTTAACACAACATTGAAACTTGGGATTGCTAGTTATAATATTTATCCACTAAAGTATATTTTATACAATTAAATCCATTAGCTGTACTTTTGTTCAACTAACATATTCAAATGTTATATTTTTCTCACCAATCAAATTAAATGACATTAACAATAAATTTAAAAATTAAAATACTGCATTTTAGCAATTTTTAGAATTTTAAAATCTATTAAAGATAAATGCATTATCAATAATCTGTTGAATTTAAATTTTGTAATTTTCTTAATTCTCATGTTTTCCTCAATGTAATTTGTAAGGATTTACATAATGCTTGTCTTCAAACAATTACTTAAGAAAAAAGAAAAGCAATTGGCTCTAATAAAAAGGTTCCTCTCTCCCATCTAGGGATATGTGCTTAACACAACATTGAAACTTGGGATTACTATTTATAATATTCATCCACTAAAATGTATTTTATGCAATTGAGTCCATTACTTGTATTTTTGTTCAATTAACTTATTCAAATATTGTATCTTGCTCACCAATCAAATCAAACGACATTAACAACAAATTTAAAAATCAAAATATTGCATTTTTGCAATTTTTAGAATTTTAAAATCTACTAGTGATAAATAAATTTTCAATAATCTGTAGAATTTAAATTTTGCGATTTTCTAAATTGTCTCCTTTGCCTCAATGGAATTTGAAATGATTTATAGAATTATTGTCTTCAGACAAATTATTTAAGAAAAAGGAAAAGTAATGGACTTAAATAACATGGTTCCCTACTCCCATCTAGGGATATATGCTTTATAAAACCTTGAAACTTGACATTGCTACTTATAATATTCTTCTACTAAAGTGTCTTTTATGCAATTGAGTCCATTAGTTGTATTTTTGTTCAATTAACATATTCAAATATTGTATTTTTAGAATTTTAAATTTTGCTAGGCATAAATAAATTCTCAATATTTTGTTGAATATAAATTTTGAAATTTTCTTAATTGTCTCTTTTGCCTCAATGCAATTTGAAATGATTTATAGAATACTTGTCTTCGAACAAATTACTAAACAAAAAGCAAAAGCAATTGACTCTAATAAGAAGGTTCCCTACCCCCATCTATGATATATGTTTAACACAACATTGAAACTTGGGATTGCTAGTTATAATATTTATCCACTAAAGTATATTATATACAATTGAGTCCATTAGTTGTATTCTTGTTCAACTAACATATTCAAATGTTATATTTTTCTCACCAATCAAATTAAACGACATTAACACTAAATTTAAAAATCAAAATATTGCATTTTTGCAACTTCTAGAATTTTAAAATCTGCTAAGTATAAGTGCATTGTTAATAATCTGTTGAATTTTAATTTTTGCCTCAATACAATTTGTAATGATTTAAATAATTGTTGTCTTCAAACAATTACTTAAGAAGAAGCAAAAGCAATTGGCTCTAATAAGAAGGTTCCTCTCCCCCATTTAGGGATATGTGCTTAACACAACATTGAAACTTGGGATTGCTATTTATAATATTCATCCACTAAAGTGTATTTTATGCAATTGAGTCCATTACTTGTATCGTTGTTCAATTAACTTAATCAAATATTGTATCTTGCTCACCAATCAAATCAAACGACATTAACAACAAATTTAAAAATCAAAAGATTGCATTTTTGCAATTTTTAGAATTTTAAAATCTGCTAGTGATAAATAAATTTTCAATAATCTATAGAATTTAAATTTTGCAATTTTCTTAATTATCTCCTTTGCCTCAATGGAATTTGAAATGATTTATAGAATTCTTGTCTTTAGACAAATTATTTAAGAAAAAGGAAAAGTAATGGACTCAAATAAGATGGTTCCCCACTCCCATCTACGCATATATGTTTTATACAACCTTGAAACTTGAGATTGCTATTTATAATATTCTTCCACTAAAGTGTCTTTTATGCAATTGAGTCCATTACTTGTATTTTTGTTCAATTAACATATTCAATTATTGTATTTTTAAAATTTGCTAGGCATAAATAAATTGTCAATATTCTGTTAAATTTAAATTTTGAAATTTTCTTAATTGTCTCCTTTACCTCAATGCAATTTGAAATGATTTATAGAATACTTATCTTCAAACAAATTACTAAAGAAAAAGGAAAAGCAATTGACTCTAATAAGAAGGTTCCCCACTCCCATCTAAGATATATGTTTAACACAACATTGAAACTTGGGATTGCTAGTTATAATATTTATCCACTAAAGTATATTTTATACAATTAAGTCCATTAGCTGTACTTTTGTTCAACTAACATATTCAAATGTTATATTTTTCTCACCAATCAAATTAAATGACATTAACAATAAATTTAAAAATTAAAATACTGCATTTTAGCAATTTTTAGAATTTTAAAATCTATTAAAGATAAATGCATTATCAATAATCTGTTGAATTTAAATTTTGTAATTTTCTTAATTATCATGTTTTCCTCAATGTAATTTGTAAGGATTTATATAATTCTTGTCTTCAAACAATTACTTAAGAAAAAAGAAAAGCAATTGGCTCTAATAAAAAGGTTCCTCTCTCCCATCTAGGGATATGTGCTTAACACAACATTGAAACTTGGGATTACTATTTATAATATTCATCCACTAAAGTGTATTTTATGCAATTGAGTCCATTACTTGTATTTTTGTTCAATTAACTTATTCAAATATTGTATCTTGCTCACCAATCAAATCAAACGACATTAACAACAAATTTAAAAATCAAAATATTGCATTTTTGCAATTTTTAGAATTTTAAAAGCTACTAGTGATAAATAAATTTTCAATAATCTGTAGAATTTAAATTTTGCGATTTTCTAAATTGTCTCCTATGCCTCAATGGAATTTGAAATGATTTATAGAATTATTGTCTTCAGACAAATTATTTAAGAAAAAGGAAAAGTAATGGACTTAAATAACATGGTTCCCTACTCCCATCTAGGGATATATGCTTTACAAAACCTTGAAACTTGACATTGCTACTTATAATATTCTTCTACTAAAGTGTCTTTTATGCAATTGAGTCCATTAGTTGTATTTTTGTTCAATTAACATATTCAAATATTGTATTTTTAGAATTTTAAATTTTGCTAGGCATAAATAAATTCTCAATATTTTGTTGACTATAAATTTTGAAATTTTCTTAATTGTCTCTTTTGCCTCAATGCAATTTGAAATGATTTATAGAATACTTGTCTTCAAACAAATTACTAAAGAAAAAGGAAAAGCAATTGAATCTAATAAGAAGGTTCCCCACTCCCATCTAAGATATATGTTTAATACAACATTGAAATTTGGGATTGCTAGTTATAATATTTATCCACTAAAGTATATTTTATACAATTGAGTCCATTAGTTGTATTTTTGTTCAACTAACATATTCAAATGTTATATTTTTCTCGCCAATCAAATTAAACGATATTAACACTAAATTTAAAAATCAAAATATTGCAATTTTGCAACTTTGAGAATTTTAAAATTTGCTGAGAATAAACGTATTGTCAATAATCTGTTGAATATAAATTTTGCAATTTTCTTAATTATCACATTTGCCTCAATACAATTTGTAATGATTTATATAATTCTTATCTTCAAACAATTACTTAAGAAAAAGTAAAAGCAATGGACTGTAATAAGAAAATTATGCACTCCCATATAGAGATATATGCTTAACACAACATTGAAACTTTGGTTTGCTATTTATAATATTCATCCACTAAAGTGTATTTTATGCAATTGAGTCCATTACTTGTATTTTTGTTCAATTAACTTACTCAAATATTGTATTTTTCTCACCAATCAAATCAAATGGCATGAACAACAAATTTAAAATTCAAAATATTACATTTTTGCAATTTTTAGAATTTTAAAATCTGCTAGAGATAAATAAATTGTCAATAATCTGTAGAATTTAAATTTTGCAATTTTCTTAATTGTCTCCTTTGCCTTAATACAATTTGAAATGATTTGTAGAATTCTTGTCTTTACTTAGGAAAAAGGAAAAGCAATGGACTCTAATAAGATGGTTCCCCACTCCCATCTAGAGATACATGTTTTACACAATTTTGAAACTTGAGATCGCTATTTCTAATATTCTTCCACTAAAGTGTTTTTTATGCAATTGAGTCCATTACTTGTATTTTTGTTCAATTAACATATTCAAATATTGTATTTTTAGAATTTTAAAATTTGCTAGGCATAAATAAATTGTCAATATTCTGTTAAATTTAAAATTTGAAATTTCTTAATTGTCTCCTTTGCCTTAATGCAATTTGAAATGATTTATAGAATACTTGTCTTTAAACAAATTATTAAAAAAGAAGTAAAAGCAATTGACTCTAATAAGATGGTTCCCCCCTCCTATCTAAGATATATGTTTAACACAACATTGAAACTTGGAATTGTTAGTTATAATATTTATCCATTAAAACATATTTTATATAATTGAGTCCATTAGTTGTATTTTTGTTCAACTAACATATTCAAATGTTATATTTTTCTCACCAATCAAATTAAACCACATTAACAATAAATTTAAAAAACAAAATACTGCATTTTTGCAATTTTTAGAATTTTAAAATTTGCTAAGGATAAATGTTTTGTCAATAATCTGTTGTATTTAAATTTTGCAATTTTCTTAATTATCACATTTTCCTGAATGCAATTTGTAAGGATTTATATAATTCTTGTCTTCAAACAATTATTTAAGAAAAAGCAAAAGCAATTGGCTCTAATAAGAAGGTTCCTCTCTCCCATCTAGGGATATGTGCTTAACACAACATTGAAACTTGGGATTGTGATTTATAATATTCATCCATGAAAGTGTATTTTATGCAATTCAGTCCATTACTTATATTTTTGTTCAATTAACTTATTCAAATATTCTATTTTTCTCACCAATCAAATCAAACGACATTAACAACAAATTTGAAAATCAAAATATTGCATTTTTGCAACTTTTAGAATTTTAAAATCTGTTTGGGATAAACAAATTGTCAATAATCTGTTGAATTTAAATTTTGCAATTTTCTAAATTGTCTCCTTTGCCTCAATGGAATTTGAAATGATTTATAGAATTGTTGTCTTCAGACAAATTATTTAAGAAAAAGGAAAAGTAATGGACTCAAATAAGATGGTTCCCTACTCCCATATAGGGATATATTCTTTACAAACCTTGAAACTTGACATTGCTATTTATAATATTCTTCCACTAAAGTGTCTTTTGTGCAATTGAGTCCATTACTTGTATTTTTGTTCAATTAACATATTCAATTATTGTATTTTTAGAATTTTAAATTTTTCTAGGCATAAATAAATTGTCAATATTTTGTTAAATTTAAATTTTGAAATTTTCTTAATTGTCTCCTTTGCTGCAATGCAATTTGAAATGATTTATAGAATACTTGTCTTCAAACAAATTACTAAAGAAAAAGGAAAAGCAATTGACTCTAATAAAAAAGTTCCCCACTCCCATCTAAGATATATGTTTAACACAACATTGAAATTTGGGATTGCTAATTATAATATTTATCCACTAAAGTATATTTTATATAATTGAGTCCATTAGTTGTACTTTTGTTAAACTAACATATTGAAATGTTATATTTTTCTCACCAATCAAATTAAGCAACATTAACAATAAATTTAAAAATCAAAATATTGCATTTTTGCAATTTTTAGAATTTTAAAATCTACTAGGGTTAAATGAATTGTCAGTACTCTATTAAATTTAACTTTTGCAATTTTCTTAATTGTCTCCGTTGCCTCAATGGAATTTGAAATGATTTATAGAATTCTTGTCTTCAGACAAATTACTTAAGAAAAAGGAAAAGCAATGGATTCTAATAAGGTGGTTCCCCACTCCTATTTAACGATATATGCTTCACACAACCTTAAAACTTGAGATTTCTATTTATAATATTCATCCACTAAAGTGTCTTTTATGTAATTGAGTCCATTACTTGTATTTTTGTTCAATTAACATATTCAAATATTATTTTTTACATATTATATTTTTCTCACCAATTCAATCAAACGACCTTAACAATAAACTTAAAAATCAAAATATTTCAATTTTGCAATTTTTCAAATTTTAAAATCTGCTAGGGATAAGTAAATTGTCAATAGTCTATTGAATTTAAATTTTGCAATTTTTTAAATTGTCTCCTTTGTCTCAATGCAATTTGAAATGATTTATATAATCTTTATGCAAATTACTTAAAAAAAAAGCAAAAGCAATGTACTATAAAATGAAGGTTCTGCACTCCTATTTAGGGATATATGCTTAACATAATATTGAAGCTTAGAATTCCTATTTATAATATTCATCCACTAAAGTGTATTTTTTGCAATTGAGTCCATTACTTGTGTTTTTGTTCAATTAACATATTCAAATATTATATTTCTCTCACCAATCAAATCAAATGACTTTAACAATAAATGTAAAAATCAAAATATTGCATTTTTGCAATTTTTAGAATTTTAAATCTGCTAGGGTTAAATGAATTGTCAATACTCTGTTAAATTTAACTTTTTCAATTTTCTTAATTATCTCTTTTGCCTCAATGGAATTTGAAATGATTTATAGAATTCTTGTCTTCAAACAAATTACTTAAGAAAAAGAAAAAGTAATGGACTCAAATAAGATGGTTCCCTACTCTCATTTAGGGAGATATGCTTAACATAACCTTGAAACTTGAGATTGCTATTTATAATATTCATCCACTAAAGTGTATTTTATGCAATTGAGTCCATTACTTGTATTTTTGTTCAATTAACATATTGAAAAAGTATATTTTCACATATTATATTTTTCCTATGAATTAAATCAAACGACATTAACAAGAAATTTAAAAATCAACATATTGCATTTTTGCAATATTTTGAATTTTAAAATCTGTTAGAGATAAATGAATTGTCAGTACTCTATTGAATTTAACTTTTTGCAATTTTCTGAATTGTCTCCTTTGCCTCAACGCAATTTGAAATGATTTATATAATCTTTAGGTAAATTACTTAAGAAAAAGCAAAAACGATCGACTATAATAAGAATGTTCTGCACTCCCATCTAAGGATATATGCTTAACACAACATTGAAACTCGAGATTGCTATTTATAATATTCATCCTCTAAAGTGTATTTTATGCAATCGAGTCCATTAACTTATTTCAGTATTGTATTTTTCCCACCAATCAAAGCAAACGACATTAACAACAAATTTCATAATCAAAATATTGTATTTTTGCAATTTTTAGAATTTTAAAATCTGCTAAGGATAAACAAATTGTCAATAATCTGTTGAATTTAAATTTTGCAATTTTCTTAATTGTTTCCTCTACCTTAATGCAATTTGAAATGATTTATAGAATCGTTGTCTTCAGACAAATTACTTAAGAAAAAGGAAAACTAATGGACTCTAATAAGATGGTTCCGCACTCCCATATAGGGATATATAATTCACACAAATTTGAAACTTGAGATTGATATTTATAATATTCATCCCCTAAAGTGTCTTTTATGCAATTGAGTCCATTACTTGTATTTTTGTACAATTAACTTATTCAAATATTGTATTTTTCTCATTAATCAAATTAAGGGAGATTAACAGTAGATTTAAAAATCAAAATATTGCATTTTTACAATTTTTAGAATTTTAAAATCTGCTAGGGATAAATGAATTGCCAATACTCTATTGAATTTAACTTTTGAAATTTTCTGAATTCTCTCCTTTGCCTCAATGTAATTTGAAATGATTTATATAATATTCAGGCAAATTTCTTAAGAAAAAGCAAAAGCAATGAATTGTAATAAGAAGGTTATGCACTCCCATCTAGGGAAATATCCTTAACACAACATTGAAATTTGGGATTGTTTTTATAATATTCATCCACTAAAGTGTATTTTATGCAATTGAGTCCATTAACTTATTTCAATATTGTATTTTTCCCACCAATCAAATCAAACGACATTAACAACAAATTTCACAATCAAAATATTGTATTTTTGCAATTTTTAGAATTTTAAAATCTGCTAGGGATAAACAAATTGTCAATAATCTGTTGAATTTAAATTTTGCAATTTTCTTAATTGTTTACTCTGCCTCAATGCAATTTGAAATGATTTATAGAATCGTTGTCTTCAGACAAATTACTTAAGAAAAAGGAAAACTAATGGACTCTAATAAGATGGTTCCGCACTCCCATATAGGGATATATGCTTTACACAAATTTGAAACTTGAGATTGATATTTATAATATTCATCCACTAAAGTTTCTTTTATGCAATTGAGTCCATTACTTGTATTTTTGTTCAATTAACATATTCAAATATTATAGTTTTCACATTTTATATTTTTCTCACCAACTAAATCAAACGATATTAATAATAAATTTAAAAATCAAAATATTTCAATTTTGCAATTTTTAGAATTTTAAATTCTGCTAGGGATAAATCAATTGTCAATACTCTCTTGAATTTAAATTTTGCAATATTATGAATTGTCTCCTTTGTCTCAACGCAATTTGAAATGATTTATATAATTTTCAGGCAAATTACTTAAGAAAAAGCAAAAGCAATGGACTGCAACAAGAAGGTTCTGCACTCCTATTTAGGGATATATGCTTATCACAACATTAAAAGTTGGGATTGTTATTTATAATATTCATCCACTAACGTGCATTTTATGCAATTGAGTCCATTACTTGTATTTTTGTTCAATTAACTTCTTAAAATATTGCATTTTTCCCACCAATCAAATCTAACGACATTAACAACAAATTTAAAATCAAATATTGCATTTTTGCAATTTTTAGAATTTTAAAATATATTAGGAATAAATAAATTGTCAATAATCTACAGAATTATAGTTTTGCAATTTTCTTATTTGTCTCCTTTGCCTCAATGCAATTTGAAATGATTGATAGAATTATTGTCTTCAGACAAATTTTTTAAGAAAAAGGAAAAGCAATGGAGTCAAATAAAATGGTTCCCCACTCCCATCTAGGGATATATGCTTCACACAACTTTGAAACTTGGGATTGCTATTGATAATATTCATCTATAAAAGTCTCTTTTATCCAATTGAGTCCATTACTTGGATTTTTGTTCAATTAACATATTCAATTATTATATTTTTTACATATTATGTTTTTCTCACCAATTGAATTAAATGACGTTAATAATAAATTTAAAAATCAATATATTTCACTTTTGCAATTTTTAGAATTTTAAAAATCTAACTAGGGATAAATGAATTGCCAAAACTCTGTTGATTTTAAATTTTCCAAATTTCTGAATTGTCTACTTTGCCTTAACGCAATTTGAAATAATTTATATAATCTTCAGGCAAATTACTTAAGAAAAAGCAAAAGCAATAGACTGTAATAAGAAGGTTCTGCACCCTCATCTAGGGATATATGCATAACACAACATTGAATCTTAGGATTTCAAGTTATAATATTCATCCACTAAAGTGTATTTTATGCAATTGGGTCCATTACTTGTATTTTTGTTCAATTAACATATTCAAATATTATATTTTTCACATTTTATGTTCTTCTCACTAATTAAATCAAACGACATTGACAATAAATTTAAAAATCAAAATATATCAATTTTGCAATTTTTAGAAATTTAAAATCTATTAGGGATAAATGAATTGTCAATACTCTGTTGAATTTAAATTTGAAAGTTTTTGAATTGTCTCCTTTGCCTGCAACGCAATTTGAAATGATTTGTATAATCTTCAGTGCAAATTACTTAAGAAAAGCAAAAGCAATGGACTATAATAAGAAGGTTGTTGCACTCCCATCTTGGGATATATGCTTAACACAACATTGAAACTTAGGATTGCTATTTACAATATTCATCTACTAACGTGCATTTTATGCAATTGAGTCCATTACTTGTATTTTGTTCATTTAACTTGTTAAAATATTGCATTTTTCTCACCAATCAAATCTAATGACATTGACAACAAATTTNATTAACTTATTTCAGTATTGTATTTTTCCCACCAATCAAAGCAAACGACATTAACAACAAATTTCATAATCAAATATTGTAATTTTGCAATTTTTAGAATTTTAAAATCTGCTAAGGATAAAACAAATTGTCAATAATCCTGTTGGAATTTAAATTTTGCAATTTTCTTAATTGTTTCCTCTACCTTAATGCAATTTGGAAATGATTTATAGAATCGTTGTCTTCAGACAAATTACTTAAGAAAAAGGAAAACTAATGGACTCTAATAAGATGGTTCCGCACTCCCATATAGGGATATATAAATTCACACAAATTTGAAACTTGAGATTGATATTTATAATATTCATCCCCTAAAGTGTCTTTTATGCAATTGAGTCCATTACTTGTATTTTTGTACAATTAACTTATTCAAAATATTTGTATTTTTTCTCATTAATCAAATTAAGGGAGATTAACAGTAGATTTAAAAATCAAAATATTGCATTTTTTACAATTTTTAGAATTTTAAAATCTGCTAGGGATAATGAATTGCCAATACTCTATTGAATTTAACTTTTGAAATTTTCTGAATTCTCTCCTTTGCCTCAATGTAATTTGAAATGATTTATATAATATTCAGGCAAATTTCTTAAGAAAAAGCAAAAAGCAATGAATTGTAATAAGAAGGTTATGCACTCCCATCTAGGGAAATATCCCTTAACACAACATTGAAATTTGGGATTGTTTTTATATATTCATCCACTAAAGTGTATTTTATGCAATTGAGTCCATTAACTTATTTCAATATTGTATTGTTTCCCACCAATCAATCAAACGACATTAACAACAAATTTCACAATCAAATAATTGTATTTTTGCAATTTTTGGAATTTTAAAATCTGCTAGGGATAAACAATTTGTCAATAACTGCTGTTGAATTTAAATTTTGCAATTTCTCTGAATTGTCTCCTTCTGCCTCAACACAATTTGAAATGATTTATATAATATTTAGGCAAATAACTTAAGAAAAGGCAAAAGCAATGGATTGTAATAAGATGGTTTCTACACTCCCATCTTGGGATATATGCTGAACACAACATTGAAACTTGGGATTGCTATTTATAATATTCATTCCATTAAAGTGTATTTTTATGCAATTGAGTCCATTACTTGTATTTTTGTTCAATTAACATATTCAAATATTATAGTTTTCACATTTTATATTTTTCTCACCAACTAAATCAAACGATATTAATAATAAATTTAAAAATCAAAATATTTCAATTTTGCAATTTTTAGAATTTTAAATTCTGCTAGGGATAAATCAATTGTCAATACTCTCTTGAATTTAAATTTTGCAATATTATGAATTGTCTCCTTTGTCTCAACGCAATTTGAAATGATTTATATAATTTTCAGGCAAATTACTTAAGAAAAAGCAAAAGCAATGGACTGCAACAAGAAGGTTCTGCACTCCTATTTAGGGATATATGCTTATCACAACATTAAAAGTTGGGATTGTTATTTATAATATTCATCCACTAACGTGCATTTTATGCAATTGAGTCCATTACTTGTATTTTTGTTCAATTAACTTCTTAAAATATTGCATTTTTCCCACCAATCAAATCTAACGACATTAACAACAAATTTAAAAATCAAATATTGCATTTTTGCAATTTTTAGAATTTTAAAATATATTAGGAATAAATAAATTGTCAATAATCTGCAGAATTATAGTTTTGCAATTTTCTTATTTGTCTCCTTTGCCTCAATGCAATTTGAAATGATTGATAGAATTATTGTCTTCAGACAAATTTTTTAAGAAAAAGGAAAAGCAATGGAGTCAAATAAAATGGTTCCCCACTCCCATCTAGGGATATATGCTTCACACAACTTTGAAACTTGGGATTGCTATTGATAATATTCATCTATAAAAGTCTCTTTTATCCAATTGAGTCCATTACTTGGATTTTTGTTCAATTAACATATTCAATTATTATATTTTTTACATATTATGTTTTTCTCACCAATTGAATTAAATGACGTTAATAATAAATTTAAAAATCAATATATTTCACTTTTGCAATTTTTAGAATTTTAAAATCTAACTAGGGATAAATGAATTGCCAAAACTCTGTTGATTTTAAATTTTCCAAATTTCTGAATTGTCTACTTTGCCTTAACGCAATTTGAAATAATTTATATAATCTTCAAGGCAAATTACTTAAGAAAAAGCAAAAGCAATAGACTGTAATAAGAAGGTTCTGCACCCTCATCTAGGGATATATGCATAACACAACATTGAATCTTAGGATTTCAAGTTATAATATTCATCCACTAAAGTGTATTTTATGCAATTGGGTCCATTACTTGTATTTTTGTTCAATTAACATATTCAAATATTATATTTTTCACATTTTATGTTCTTCTCACTAATTAAATCAAACGACATTGACAATAAATTTAAAAATCAAAATATATCAATTTTGCAATTTTTAGAAATTTAAAATCTATTAGGGATAAATGAATTGTCAATACTCTGTTGAATTTAAATTTTGAAAGTTTTTGAATTGTCTCCTTTGCCTCAACGCAATTTGAAATGATTTGTATAATCTTCAGGCAAATTACTTAAGAAAAAGCAAAAGCAATGGACTATAATAAGAAGGTTTTGCACTCCCATCTTGGGATATATGCTTAACACAACATTGAAACTTAGGATTGCTATTTACAATATTCATCTACTAACGTGCATTTTATGCAATTGAGTCCATTACTTGTATTTTTGTTCATTTAACTTGTTAAAATATTGCATTTTTCTCACCAATCAAATCTAATGACATTGACAACAAATTTAAAAATCAAAATATTGCATTTTTGCAATTTTTAGAATTTTAAAATCTACTAGGGATAAATAAATTGTCAATAATCTGCAAAATTATAATTTTGCAATTTTCTTAATTTTCTCCTTTGCCTCAATGCAGTTTGAAAAGATGGTTCCCCACTCCCATCTAGGGATAAATGAATTGTTAATACTTTGTTGAATTTAAATTTTGCAATTTTCTAAATTGTCTCCTTTGCTTCAAGGCAATTTGAAATAATTTATATAATCTTCAAGCAAATTACTTAAGAAAAAACAAGAGCAATGGATTGTAATAAGAAGGTTCTACACTCCCATCTAGGGATATATATTTAACACAACATTGAAACTTGGGATTGTTGCTTATAATATTCATCCACTAAAGTGTATTTTATGCAATTGAGTCCATTACTTGTAATTTTGTTCAATTAAGATATTCAAATATTGTATTTTTCTCACCAATCAAATCAAACAACATTAACAATAAATTTAAAAATCAAAATATTGCATTTTTGCAATTTTTAGAATTTTAAAATCTACTAGGGATAAATGAATTGTCAATACTCTACTGAATTGAAATTTTGCAATTTTCTTAATTGTCTCCTTTGCCTTAATGCAATTTGAAATGATTTATAGAATTTTTGTTCTCAGATAAATTACTTAAGAAAAAGGAAAAGCAATGGACTCTAATAAGGTGGTTCCCCACTCCTATCTAGGGATATATACTTCACAGAACCTTGAAACTTGAGATTGCTATTTATAATATTCATCCACTAAAGTGTATTTTATGCAATTGAGTCCATTACTTGTAATTTTGTTCAATTAAGATATTCAAATATTGTATTTTTCTCACCAATCAAATCAAACGACATTAACAATAAATTTAAAAATCAAAATATTGCATTTTTGCAATTTTTAGAATTTTAAAATCTACTAGGGATAAATGAATTGTCAATACTCTACTGAATTTAAATTTTGCAATTTTCTTAATTGTCTCCTTTGCCTTAATGCAATTTGAAATGATTTATAGAATTTTTGTTCTCAGATAAATTACTTAAGAAAAAGGAAAAGCAATGGACTCTAATAAGGTGGTTCCCCACTCCTATCTAGGGATATATACTTCACAGAACCTTGAAACTTGAGATTGCTATTTATAATATTCATCCACTAAAGTGTCTTTTATGCAATTGAGTCCATTACTTGTATTTTTGTTCGATTAAGATATTCAAATATTGTATTTTTTCACCAATCAAATCAAACGACATTAACAATAAATTTAAAAATCAAAATATTGCATTTTCACAATTTCTAGAATTTTAAAATCTGTTAGGAATAAATGAATTGTCAATTCTCTGTTGAATTTAAATTTTGCTATTTTCTGAATTGTCTCTTTTGCCTCAATACAATTTGAAATGATTTATATAATCTTCAGGCAAGTTACTTAAGAAAAAACAAAAGCAATGGACTGTAATAAGAAGGTTCTGCACTCCCATCAAAGGATATCTGCTTAACACAACTTTGAAACTTAGGATTACTGTTTATAGTATTCATCCACTAAAGTGTCTTTTATGCAATTGAGTCCATTACTTGTATTTTTGTTCAATTAACATATTTAAATATTATATTTTTCACATATTATATTTTTCCCACCACTTAAATCAAATGACATTAATAATAAATTGAAAAATCAAAATATTTCAATTTTGCCATTTCTAAAATTTTAAAATCAGTTAGGAATAAATGAATTGTTAGTACTCTGTTGAAGTTAAATTTTGCAATTTTTTGAATTGTGTCCTTTGCCTCAACACAATTTGAAATGATTTATATAATCTTCAGGCAAATTATTTAAGAAAAAGCAAAAGCAATAGATTGTAATAAGAAGATTCTGCACTCTCATCTAAAGATATATGCTTAACATAACATTGAAACTTAGGTTTGCTATTTATAATATTCATCCACTAAATTGTATTTTATGCAATTGAGTCCATTACTTGTATTTCTGTTCAATTAACATATTCAAATATTATATTTTTCACATATTATAGTTTTCTCAGCATTTAAATTAAACGACATTAACAATAAATTTAAAAATCAAAATATTTCAATTTGGCAATATTTTGAATTTTAAAATCTGGTAGAAATAAATGAATTGTCAATACTTTATTTAATTTAAATTTTGCAATTTTCTGGATTGTCTCCTTTGCCTCAAAGCAATGTGAAATGATTTATATAATCTTCAAGCAAATTACTTAAGAAAAAGCAAAAGTGATGGATTGTAATAAGAAGGTTCTTTAATCCCATCTAGGGTTATATCCTTAACACAACATTGAAACTTGGAACTGCTATTTACGACATTCATCCACTAAAGTTTATTTTATGCAATTGAGTCCATTACTTGTATTTTTGTTCTATTAAGATATTCAAATATTTTATTTTTCTCACCAATCAAATCAAATATTGTCAATACCCTACTAAATTTAAATTTTGTAATTTTCTTAATTTTCTTCATTGCCTCAATACAATTTGAAATGATTTATAAAATTCTTATATTTAGACAAATTACTTAAGAAAAAGGAAAAGCAATGGACTCTAATAAGATGGTTCCCCACTTTTATCTAGGGATATATGCTTCACACAACCTTGAAACTTGAGATTGTTATTTATAATATTCATCCACTAAAGTGTCCTTTATGCAATTGAGTCCATTACTTGTATTTTTGCTCAATTAACATATTCAAATAATATATTTTTCACATATTATATTTTTCTCACCAATTAAATCAAACGACATTAACAATAAATTCAAAAATCAAATATTTCAATTTTGCAATTTTTAGAATTTTAAAATCTGCTAGGGATAAATGAATTGTCAATGGTCTGTTGGAGTTAAATTTTACAATTTTTTGAATCGTGTCCTTTGCCTCAACACAATTTGAAATGATTTATATAATCTTCAGCCAAATTACTTAAGAAAAAGCAAAAGCAATAGACTGTAATAAGAAGATTCTGCACTCCCATCTAGAGATATATGCTTAACACAACATTGAAACTTAAGTTTGCTATTTATAATATTCATCCACTAAATTGTATTTTATGCAATTGAGTCCATTACTTGTATTTCTGTTCAATTAACATATTCAAATATTATATTTTTCACATATTATATTTTTCTCAGTAATTAAATTGAATGACATTAACAATAAATTTAAAAATCAAAATATTTCAATTTTGCAATTTTTTGAATTTTAAAATCTGGTAGAAATAAATGAATTGTCAATACTCTATTTAATTTAAAATTTTCAATTTTTTGAATTGTCTCGTTTTGATGCAGAAAACCCCAAAAAGATGTGGCTTAGGAACCGAACGCACACAATGAATTAAAGAGCAACCAGGAAAGCTAAATCAGAGTTTAATAACACAAACCCTAGACCCAATATTCAAAGGAACACGAACCTATGGTATTCAAGATGGATATGGACGCCACACTCTAGAAAAGGAAGGAATTGGGAGTGATAAGTCGATTTGAACGCCACAAGAAGAAGTACCTCTTGATAAGTTCTTTAGTTCTTAAAAGAACTGAGGGAGAAAAACCCTTGCATCTTGAATTAGCCCATTTAGTGCTTCTTTAATCTTTCTGGCTCTAACTCATGTTATTGGGCCTTCTGGAATGTGCAATGGACCTCTTGCATCCATTGAAGCCCTAGCTCGTGTTATTGGGCCTTCTGGAATGTGCAATGGACCTCTTGCATCAATTGAAGCTCTAACTCGTGTTATTGGGCCTTCTGGAATGTGCAATAGACTTTTTGCATCCTTTGAAGCCTTCCACCCTTCATCTCTATAGTTCTTATCACGTTTACCTCAAAGCAATGTGAAAAATTTATATAATCTTCGAGCAAATTACTTAAGAAAAAGCAAAAGTAATGGATTGTAATAAGAAGGTTCTTTAATCCCACCTAGGGTTATATCCTTAACACAACATTGAAACTTGGGATTGCTATTTATAATGTTCATCCAGTAAAGTGTATTTTATGCAATTGAGTCCATTACTTGTTTTTTTGTTCGATTAAGATATTCAAATATTGTATTTTTTCACCAATCAAATCAAACAACATTAATAATAAATTTAAAAATCAAAATATTGCATTTTTGCAATTTCTAGAATTTTAAAATCTACTAGAGATAAATGAATTGTCAATTCTCTATTGAATTTAAATTTTGCTATTTTCTAAATTGTCTCTTTTTCCTCAACGTAATTTGAAATGATTTATATAATCTTCAGGCAAGTTACTTAAGAAAAAACAAAAGCAATGGACTATAATAAGAAGGTTCTGCACTCCTATCAAAGGATATCTGCTTAACACAACTTTGAAACTTGGGATTCCTATTTATAATATTCATCCACTAAAGTGTCTTTTATGCAATTGAGTTCATTCCTTGTATTTATGTTCAATTGGCATATTCAGATATTATGTTTTTCACATATTATATTTTTCTCACCAATTAAATCAAAATATTGCATTTTTGCAATTTTTAGAATTTTAAAATCGACTAGGGATAAATGAATTGTCAATAATCTGTTGAATTTAACTTTTGCAATTTTCAAAATTGTCACCTTTGCCTTAACGCAACTTGAAATGATTTATATAATTTTCAGACAAATTACTTAAGCAAAAGCAAAGGACTGTAATAACAAGGTTTTGCTCTCCCATCTAGGGATATATGCTTAACACAACATTGAACCTTGGGTTTGCTATTTATAATATTCATCCACTAAAGTGTATTTTATGCAATTGATTCCATTACTTGTATTTTTGTTCAATTAACATATTCAAATATTATATTTTTCCATATCATATTTTTCTCACCAATTAAATCAAACGACATTTACATTAACTTTAAAAATCATAATATTTCAATTTTGCACTTTTTCGAATTTTAAAATTTGTTAGGGATAAATGAATTATCTATACTCTATTGAATTTAAATTTTGCAATTTTTGGAATTGTCTCCTTTGCCTCAACGCAATTTGAAATAATTTATATAAGTTTCAGGCAAATTACTTAAGAAAAAGCAAAAGCAATTGACTGTAATAAGAAGGTTCTGCACTCCCATCTAGGGATATATGCTTAACACAACATTGAAACCTGAGATTGTTATTTATAATATTTATCTACTAAAGTGTATTTTATGCATTTGAGTCCATTACTTATATTTTTGTTCAATTAACGTATTCAAATATTGTATTTTTGTCACCAATCAAATCAAACGACATTAATAACAAATTTAAAAATCAAAATATTGCATTTTTGCAATTTCTAGAATTTTAAAATCTGCTAGGGACAAATAAATTATAAATAATCTATTGAATTTAAATTTTGTAATTTTCTTAATTTTCTCCTTTGCCTCAAAGCAATTTCAAATGATTTATAGAATTCTTGTCTTCAGGAAAATTACTTAAGAAAAAGGAAAAGCAATGGACCCTAAGAAGATGGTTCCCCACTCCCATCTAGCGATATATGCTTCACACAACCTTGAAACTTGAGTTTGCTATTTATAATATTGATCCACTAAAGTGTTTATTATGCAATTGAGCCCATTACTTGTATTTTTGTTCAATTAACATATTCAAAATATTATATTTTTCACATATTATATTTTTCTCACCAATTAAATCAAACGATATATGACATTAATAATAAATTTAAAAACCAAAATATTTCAATTTTGCAATTTTTAGAATTTTAAAATCTGGGAGGGATATATGAATTGTCAATACTCTGTGGAATTTAAATTTTGCAATTTTTTGAATTGTCTCTTTTGCCTTCAGGCAATTTGAAATGATTTATAGAATTCTTGTCTTCAGACAAATTACTTAAGAGAAATGAAAAGCAATGGACTCTAATAAGATGGTTCCCCACTCCCATTTAGGGATATATGCTTCACACAACCTTGAAACTTAAGATTACTATTTATAATATTCATCTACTAAAGTGACTTTTATGCAATTGAGTCCATTACTTGTATTTTTATTCAATTAACATATTCACATATTATATTTTTCGCACCAATTAAATCAAACGACATTAACATTCAATTTAAATATCAAAATATTTCAATTTTTCCATTTTTCTAATTTTAAAATCTGCTAGGGATATGTGAATTGTCAATACTTTATTGAATTTAAATTTTCAAATTTTCTGAATTCTCACATTTGCCTCAATGCAATTTGAAATGATTTATATGATATTCAGGCAAATTACTTAAGAAAAAGCAAAAGCAATGGACTATAATAAGAAGGTTCTGCGCTCCCATCTAGAGATATATGCTTAACACAACAATGAAACTTAGGATTGCTATTTATAATATTCATCCACTAAAGTGCCTTTTTTGCAATGGAGTCCATTACTTGTATTTTTGTTCAATTAACATATTCAAATATTATATTTTTCTCACTAATTAAATCAAACGACATTCACAATAAATATAAAAATCAAAATATTTCAATTTTGCAATTTTTAGAATTTTAAAATCTGCTAGGGATAACTGAATTGTCAATACTCTGTTGAATTTAAATTTCGCAATTTTCTTGTCTCCTTTGCCTCAATGCAATTTGAAATGATTTATAAAATTCATGTCTTCAGACAAATTACTTAAGCAAAACAAAAAGCAATGGACTCTAATAAGATAGTTTCCCACTCCCATCTAGGGATATATGCTTCACACACCCTTTGCCTCAATGCAATGTGAAATGATTTATATAATTATTCACTCCAAAGGTATTACTTAAGAAAAAGCAAAAGCAATTGACTCTACTAAGAAGGTTTTCCACTTTCATCTAGGATATATGCTTAACCCAACATTAAAACATGGGATTGTTATTTATAATATTCATCCACTAAAATGTATTTTATACAATTGAGTCTATTACTTCTATTTTTGTTCAATTAACATTTTCAAATAATATATTTTTCACACCAATCAAATCCAACGACATTAACAATAAATTTAAAATTCAAAATATTGCATTTTTGCAATTTTTAGAATTTTAAAATCTGCTAGGGATAAATGAATTGTCAATACTCTGTTCAATTTAAATTTTGCAATTTTTTGAATTTTCTCCTTTACCTCAACGCAATTTGAAATGATTTATATAATATTCAGACAAATTACTTAAGAAAAAGCAAAAGCAATAGATTGTAAAAAGGAGGTTTTGCACTCCCATCTAGGGATATATGCTTCACACAACATTGAAACGTGGGATTGCTATATATAATATTCATCCACTAAAGTGTATTTTATGCAATTGAGTCCATTACTTGTATTTTTGTTCAATTAGCATATTCAAATATTGTATTTTTCTCACCAATCAAATCAAACGACATTAACAATAAATTGAAAAATCAAAATATTGCATATTTGCAATTTTTAGAATTATAAAATCTGCTAGGGATAAATGAAGTGTCAATAGTCTGTTGAATTTAAATTTTGCAATTTTTTCCATTATCTCCTTTGCCTCAACACAATTTGAAATGATTTATATAATTTTCAGGCAATTTACTTAAGAAAAAGCAAAAGCAATGGACTGTAATAAGAAAGTTTTGCACTCCCATCTAGGGATATAAGCTTAACACAACACTGAAACTTGGGATTGTTATTTATAATATTCATCCACTAAAGTGTATTTTATGCAATTGAGTCCATTATTTGTATTTTTGTGCAATAAACTTATTCAAATATTGTATTTTTCTCACCAATCAAATCAAACGACATTAATAAGATGGTTCTGCACTCCTATCTTGGGATATATGCTTAACACAACATTGAAACTTGGGATTGCTATTTATGATATTCATCCACTAAAGTGTATTTTATGCATTTGAGTTCATTACTTGTATTTTTATTCAATTAACATATTTAAATATTATAATTTTCACATATTATATTTTTCTCACCAATTAAATCTAACAACATTAATAATAAATTTAAAAGCTAAAATATTTCAATTTTCCAATTTTTAGAATTTTAAAATCTCATAGGGATAAATGAATTGTCAATTCTCTATTGAAGTTAAATTTTGCAATTTTCAAAATTGTCTCCTTTGCCTCAACACAATTTGAAATGATTTATATAACCTTCACGCAAATTGTGTAAGAAAAAGCAAAAGCAATGGGCTGTAATAAGAAGGTTTTGCACTCCCATCTAGGGACATATGCTTAACACAACATTGAAATTTGGGATTGCTATTTATAATATTCATCCACTAAAGTGTATTTTATGCAATTGAGTCCATTATTTGTATTTTTGTTCAATTAACTTATTCAAATATTGTGTATTTCTCACCAATCAAATCAAACGACATTAATAATATATTTAAAAATCAAAATATTGCACTTGTGCAATTTTTGGAATTTTAAAATCTTCTAGGGATAAAAGATTTGTCAATACTATGTTGAATTTAAATTTTGCAATTTTCTGTATTGTCTCCTTTGCCTCAACACAATTTGAAATGATTTGTATAATCTTCAAGCAAATTACATAAGGAAAAGCAAAAGCAATGCATTGTAATAAGAAGGTTATGCACTGCCATTTAGGGATATATGCTTAACACAACATTCAAACTTGGGATTGCTATTTATAATATTCATCCACTAAAGTGTATTTTATGCAATTGAGTCCATTATTTGTATTTTTGTTCAATTAACTTATTCAAATATTGTATTTTTCTCACCAATCAAATCAAAGGACTTTAATAATATATTTAAAAAGCAAAATATTGCATTTTTTTCAATTTTTGGAATTTTAAAATCTGCCAGGGATAAATGATTTGTCAATACTCTGTTGAATTTAAATTTTGCAATTCTCTGAATTGTCTCCTTTGCCTCAACACAATTTGAAATGATTTATATAATATTTAGGCAAATAACTTAAGAAAAGGCAAAAGCAATGGATTGTAATAAGATGGTTCTACACTCCCATCTTGGGATATATGCTGAACACAACATTGAAACTTGGGATTGCCTATTTATAATATTCATTCATTAAAGTGTATTTTATGCAATTGAGTCCATTACTTGTATTTTTGTTCAATTAACATATTCAAATATTATAGTTTTCACATTTTATATTTTTCTCACCAACTAAATCAAACGATATTAATAATAAATTTAAAAATCAAAATATTTCAATTTTGCAATTTTTAGAATTTTAAATTCTGCTAGGGATAAATCAATTGTCAATACTCTCTTGAATTTAAATTTTGCAATATTATGAATTGTCTCCTTTGTCTCAACGCAATTTGAAATGATTTATATAATTTTCAGGCAAATTACTTAAGAAAAAGCAAAAGCAATGGACTGCAACAAGAAGGTTCTGCACTCCTATTTAGGGATATATGCTTATCACAACATTAAAAGTTGGGATTGTTATTTATAATATTCATCCACTAACGTGCATTTTATGCAATTGAGTCCATTACTTGTATTTTTGTTCAATTAACTTCTTAAAATATTGCATTTTTCCCACCAATCAAATCTAACGACATTAACAACCAAATTTAAAAATCAAATATTGCATTTTTGCAATTTTTAGAATTTTAAAATATATTAGGAATAAATAAATTGTCAATAATCTGCAGAATTATAGTTTTGCAATTTTCTTATTTGTCTCCTTTGCCTCAATGCAATTTGAAATGATTGATAGAATTATTGTCTTCAGACAAATTTTTTAAGAAAAAGGAAAAGCAATGGAGTCAAATAAAATGGTTCCCCACTCCCATCTAGGGATATATGCTTCACACAACTTTGAAACTTGGGATTGCTATTGATAATATTCATCTATAAAAGTCTCTTTTATCCAATTGAGTCCATTACTTGGATTTTTGTTCAATTAACATATTCAATTATTATATTTTTTACATATTATGTTTTTCTCACCAATTGAATTAAATGACGTTAATAATAAATTTAAAAATCAATATATTTCACTTTTGCAATTTTTAGAATTTTAAAATCTAACTAGGGATAAATGAATTGCCAAAACTCTGTTGATTTTAAATTTTCCAAATTTCTGAATTGTCTACTTTGCCTTAACGCAATTTGAAATAATTTATATAATCTTCAAGCAAATTACTTAAGAAAAAGCAAAAGCAATAGACTGTAATAAGAAGGTTCTGCACCCTCATCTAGGGATATATGCATAACACAACATTGAATCTTAGGATTTCAAGTTATAATATTCATCCACTAAAGTGTATTTTATGCAATTGGGTCCATTACTTGTATTTTTGTTCAATTAACATATTCAAATATTATATTTTTCACATTTTATGTTCTTCTCACTAATTAAATCAAACGACATTGACAATAAATTTAAAAATCAAAATATATCAATTTTGCAATTTTTAGAAATTTAAAATCTATTAGGGATAAATGAATTGTCAATACTCTGTTGAATTTAAATTTTGAAAGTTTTTGAATTGTCTCCTTTGCCTCAACGCAATTTGAAATGATTTGTATAATCTTCAGGCAAATTACTTAAGAAAAAGCAAAAGCAATGGACTATAATAAGAAGGTTTTGCACTCCCATCTTGGGATATATGCTTAACACAACATTGAAACTTAGGATTGCTATTTACAATATTCATCTACTAACGTGCATTTTATGCAATTGAGTCCATTACTTGTATTTTTGTTCATTTAACTTGTTAAAATATTGCATTTTTCTCACCAATCAAATCTAATGACATTGACAACAAATTTAAAAATCAAAATATTGCATTTTTGCAATTTTTAGAATTTTAAAATCTACTAGGGATAAATAAATTGTCAATAATCTGCAAAATTATAATTTGCAATTTTCTTAATTTTCTCCTTTGCCTCAATGCAGTTTGAAAAGATGGTTCCCCACTCCCATCTAGGGATAAATGAATTGTTAATACTTTGTTGAATTTAAATTTTGCAATTTTCTAAATTGTCTCCTTTGCTTCAAGGCAATTTGAAATAATTTATATAATCTTCAAGCAAATTACTTAAGAAAAAACAAGAGCAATGGATTGTA
>JAIRCJ010000513.1:0-29414 GCA_020883675.1 Bruguiera gymnorhiza | reverse complement strand
TCATTACAAATTGCATTGTGACAAAGGAAACAATTAAAAAAATTAAAAAATTTAAATTCAACTGATTATTGACAATGCATTTATCCCTAGAAGTCGTTAAATTCTAAAATTGTAAAAATGCAATGTTTTGTTTTTAAGTTTATTGTAATGTCATGCATATTAAGTGGTGAGAGAAAAATATAATATTTGAATATGTAATTGAAGAAAAATTCAAGTAATGAATTGACTTGAATAAAATACACTTTAGTAGATGGATATTACAAATAGCAATTCCAACCTACAATATTGGGTCAAGCATAAATCTCTAAAGGGGAGTGGGCAAACTTCTTTTTAAAGTTCATTGCATTTGCTTTTTCTTAAGTATTATGTTTGTACCCCAAAATTAGATAAATCATTACAAATTGCATTGTGGCAAAGGAAACAATTAAAAAAATTAAAAAATTTATAATTCAACTAATTATTGACAATGCATTTATCCCTAGAAGTAAGTTCAAATTCTAAAAATTGTAAAAATGCAATGTTTTGGTTTTTAAGTTTATTGTTAATGTCATTGCATATTAAGTGGTGAGAAAAATATAATATTTAAACATGTTAATTGAAAAAAAATATAAGTAATGGGCTCACTTGAATAAAATACACTTTAATGGATGAATATTATTAATAGCAATTCCCAAGCTCAAATGTTGGGTCAAGCATAAATCTCTAGAAGGGATTAGGCAAACTTCTTTTTAAAAATCCTTTGCATTTGCTTTATCCTAAGAAATATGTTTGTGCCCAAAAATTAGATAAATCATTTCAAATTGTATTGTGGCAGAGGAGACAATTAAAAAAATTAAAAAATTAAAATTTAACTAATTATTGACAATGCATTTATCCCTAGAAAGCCTTTAATATTCTAAAAAATTGTAAAAATACAATGTTTTGGTTTTTAAATTTATTGTTAATGTCATTGTATCTTGAGTGGTGAGAAAAATATAATATTTGGATATGTTAATTGAATAAAAATACAAGTAATGGACCTCACTTGAATAAAATACACTTTAGTGGATGAATATTATAAATAGCAATCCCAGGCTCTAATGTTAGGTCAAGTTTATGTGTCTAAAGGGGAATGGGAAAACTTCTTATTGGAGTCCATTTCATTTGCTTTTCTTAAGTAAATATGTTTATAGACAAAAATTATAGAAATCATTACAAATTGCATTGTGGTAATAGAGACAATTAAAAAGATTACAACATTTAAATTTAACTAATTATTGACAATATATTTATCCTTAGAAGACTTTAAATTCTAAAAATTGTGAAAATGCAATGTTTTGATTTTTAAATTTATTGTTAATGTTTTGAGTGTTGAGAAAAAGATACACTTTGGTGGATGAATATTACAAATAACAATCCTAAAACTTCAATGTTGGGTCAAGCAATAAATCTTTAGAGGGGAGTGGGAAAAGTTTTCATTAAAGTCCATTGTATTTGCTTTTTCTTAAGTAATATGTTTGCAAACAAAAATTATAGAAATCATAACAAATTGCATTGTGGCAAAGGAAACAATTAATAAAATTACAAAATTTAAATTCCACTAATTATTGATAATGAATTTATTCCTAGAAAACTTTAAAATTATAAAACTTTTTAAAAATGTGATGTTTTTGATTTTTAAATTTGTTTTTAATGTCATTTCATTTTGAATGGTGAGAAAAACATAATATTTAAAATATGTTAATTGAACAAAAATACAAGTAATGGACTCAATTGAATGAAATAGACATTTGTGGAAGAATATTACAAATAGCAATTGCAAGTTTCAATGTTGGGTCAAACATAAATCACTAGAGGGGAGTGGGAAAATTTCTTATTTGAGTCCATTGCATTTGCTTTTTTTTTTTAAGTAATTTGTTTGCGGATTAAAATTATAGAAATCATTACAAATTGCATTGTGGTGAAGGAGACAATTAAAATTAAAAAAAAAATTAAATTCAACTGATTATTGACAATGCATTTATCCCTATAAGTCATTAAAATTCTTTAAATTAAAAAAAATGCAATGTTTTGATTTTTTAATATATTGTTAACACCATTACATTTGGATGACACGAAAAACATAATATTTAAATATGTTAATTGAAGAAAAGTACAAGTAATGCACTCACTTCAATAAAATACACTTTGGACCATGAATATTAGAAATAACAATTCCAACCTTTAATGTTGGGTTAAGTATAAATCTCTAAAGGAGAGTGGGAAACTTCTTATTAGAGTCCATTGCATTTTCTTTTTCTTAACTAATATATTTGAACCAAAAAACTAGATAAATCATTTGAAATTGCATTGTGGCAAAGGAGACAATTAAAAAAATTACAAAATTGAAATTTAACTGATTATTGACAATGCATTTATTTTTTAGAAAGCTTTAAAATTATAAAAATTGTAAAAATGAAATGTTTCATTTTTAAATTTATTATTAATGCCATTGCATTTTGTGCGGTGAGAAAAACATAATATTTAAATATGTTAATTGAAGAAAAATACAAGTAATAGACTCACTAGAATAAAATGCACTATAGTGGATTAATATTATAAATAGGAATCTAAAACTTTCAATGTTAGGTCAAATATAAATCTTTAGAGTGGAGTGGAGAAACTTCTTGATAGAGTCCATTGCATTTGCTTTTTCTCAAGTAATATGTTTGCAGACTAAAATTATAGAAATCATTACACATTGCATTGTAACAAAGGAGATAATGAAAAAAATTACAAATTTTAAATTCAAATGATTATTGACAATGCATTCATCCCTAGAAGACTTTAAAATTCTAAAAATTGTAAAAAAGCAATGCTTTGAATTTTAAATTTATTGTTAATGTCACTGCATTTTGAGTGGTGAGAAAACATAATATTTGAATTTGTTAATTGAAGTAAAACACAAGTAATGGACTCACTTGAATAAAATATGGTTTAATGGATGAATATTATAAATAGCAACCTAAGTTTTAATTTTGGGTCAAGCATAAATCTCTAGAGGGGAGTGGGGAAACATCTTATTAGAATCCATTGCATTTGCTTTTTCTTAAGTAATATGTTTGTACACAAAAATTCAATAAATCATTTCAAATTGTATTGTGGCAAAGGAGACAATTAAAAAGATCACAACATTGAAATTTAACTGATTATTGGCAATGTAATTATCCCTAGAAGGCTTTAAAATTATAAAAATTGTAAAAATGCAATGTTTTCATTTTTAAATTTATTATTAATGTCATTGCATTTTGTGTGGTGAGAAAAACATAATATTTGTATATGTTAATTGAAGAAAAATACAAGTAATGGACTCACTAGAATAAAATGCACTATAGTGGATTAATAATATAAATAGGAATCTGAAACTTCAATGTTGGGTCAAACATAAATCTTTAGAGTGGAGTGGAGAAACTTCTTAATAGAGTCCATTGCATTTTCTTTTTCTTAAGTAATATGTTTGCAGACTAAAATTATAGAAATCATTACAAATTGCATTGTGACAAAGGAGACAATGAAAAAAATTACAAAATCTAAATTCAAATGATTATTGGCAATGCATTCATTCCTAGAAGACTTTAAAATTCTAAAAATTGTAAAAATGCAATGTTTTGAATTTTAAATTTATTGTTAATGCCACTGCATTTTGAGTGGTGAGAAAAACATAATATTTAAATTTGTTAATTAAAGTAAAATACAAGTAATGGACTCACTTGAATAAAATATAGTTTAACGGATGAATATTATAAATAGCAAACCCAAACTTTAATTTTGGGTCGAGCATAAATCTCTAAAGGGGAGTGGGGAAACATCTTATTAGAATCCATTGCATTTGCTTTTTCTTAAGTAATATGTTTGTACACAAAAATTAGATAAATCATTTCAAGTTCCATTGTGGCAATAGAGACAATTAAAAAAATTACAAACTTTAAATTCAACTGATTGTTGATAATGTATTTATCCCTAGACAACTTTAAAATTGTAAAAGTTGTAAAAAGGGAATGTTTCAATTTTTAAATTTATTGTTAATACCCTTGCATTTGAGTGGTGAGAAAAACATATTATTTCAATATGTTAATTGAAGAGAAAGACAAGTAATGGGCTCAATTGTAGAAAATACACTTTAGTGAAAGAATATTATAAATAGCAATCTCAAACTTCAAGGTTGGGTCCATTGCTTTTGCTTTTTCTTAAGTAATATGTTTGTAGACTAAAATTATATAAATCATTAAAAATTGCATTCTAGCAAAGGAGACAATTAAAAAATTTACAAAATTTAAATTTAACTGATTATTGACAATGTATTTATTCCTATAAGACATTAAAATTCTAAAAATTAAAAAAAAGGAAATTTTTGATTTTTTTAATATATTATTAATGCCATTGCAATTTGAATGACGCAAAAAACATATTATTTGAATATGGATATCTAACCACTTTTAAAAGACTATATTTTATGTATATGAGCATATTATTCTTTGTAGGTACCTCAATATTTTATGTGCAGCTTTCTTGTAATCTACTCTAGGATTAAATTTATACTTGCCTAATATTTTGATTGCAAAAGTGATATTCCAATCTAGTTTAGATTTGCAAATACATCAAGCTACTTATAACTTATGCATGTAGAATTAATTCTATTTTATCAAGTTCCAAACCATTTTTGAAACATTACATGTGACAAAATTTGTCACCTTTTCTAGGTGAACACTTATTTGTATTCAATTTCTCAAGCACTTTTTCAATATATTCTTTAGAAGATAATCCTACCATTCCTTGTGATCTATCATAAAATGTTTATATTTTGATCACATAATATGTCTTTACCATACCTCTCATTTCAAAATTCTTGAAGATAAATTCTTTAGTCTCATGCAATATGCTTAGATTATTAGCATCAAAGAAAATATTATCAATATATAGGACTAGAAAAATAAACTTACTTCCTCTAATCTTTTATTATATACACCAACCAAAGATGTTCTCTTTAAGCTCAAAAGATGTTATGATAATATTAGACATAAAATACCATTGTTAGAATGTTTGTCTTTGTCCATATATATTAACTTTTTGAGTTTACACATGATTTGATCATTACTTTATTTGACAAAAAGGTTGACTTGATTTATATAAACTTCCTCTTGAAGATTTTCATTAAAAAAGGTAATTTTCACATCTATATGGTGTAATTCCAAATCATACTGAGGCACCATCAATTTAGAAGATAAGGCAGTCTTTTGAATTGACTGTTTATAGTATTCCAATTGTACCTTAAATGGTTAATGGTAACTATAAGTAAATAGCAAGAAGAGCTAGACTACATTCCAAGTCCAATGTCAAAGCAGACACATTTCTTCCATGTCTATTGCATTTCCTTCCTAAGGGTGTGTAATGACAATAGTGTATTGTAAGATTTCCTAAATAAGAATTACAATATAGTTTGATTTTTTGATTCAATTTATGACTAATTATGAGCATTTATAATTATACAACTATTTTAGTTCATTTTCATGTTTCATCTATTATTTTGTTCAATGTGTTGAACTTTCCATAATTACATGAACAAGTCAATTCCCAATTACGTGCTATGGATTTTGAACTACACTTTTAGTGAATATTGCTATTATAGATTCAAGTAAAGAGAAAGAGAAGTTACATCATAAACATAGGAATAAAATAACAAGTTGAGTCTTATTTTTATAATAGTGATTATTGCCAAGAATGTGAAGAAAATTATTTCACAAAGAAAAAGTGCAACAAAATATTGCCCAAAATGTAAGGTCTAGTTTAAAGAAGGAAAGGTAAAATTGAATACATTAGTATGAATTTAATTGATATTCCTAATAATACTTGGTGACTTGATTTCGGGGCTACTACTCAAGTATTTAATATGATGCAGGGCATTCATTATGATTCAATTATTTAAGTTTATATAAGAACAAAATCATTAATGGCTAATTTATTCTTATTAATGGTTTATATAGACTAAAACTTGATCATGTTTATATAGAATTCTTTCTTAATGTCTATCATAATATAGGAATTGAGTGTAACATGATGAATGGAAATTTTGCTTACTTGTATCATAAATATTTATGTCATATATATACAGAAAGATTAGTGTGATTGGTGAATAATGAGATTATTTTGAATTTAGATTTGACTAATGTCAAAACACATGTTGATTGTATAAAGGGTAAGCAAATGAAACACAACAAGAAAGTATCCACAAAAAGCACCTAGTTTCTTGAAATTATGCACCAATATTTGCAAACGTTTTGACATTTTAACCCTTAATGGAGAAAACTATTTTATCTCCCTTATAGATTATTTTCATGTTATGATTATGTCTGTTTGTTTCTTGAAAAGTGGTAATCATTGGATGCCTTTGACAAATAAATATAGGAGGTTGAACAACAAAGGTTAAACAACAATTAGAAAAAAAAGGTAAGATCTAATAAAGTTAGTGAATATTATAGAAAACATAATGAATCAAGGCAGTGTTGAGATCCATTTGCAAGACTCTTTGAAAGTCATGGCATATATGCATAGTTTAGAAATTAATGAATATGGTTGGGAGTATGATGAGTAAATCCTTGCTACCCAAAATTTATGGATGTATGGACTTAAAATTGAAAAATATTTATTAAATAGGATTCATTATAAGGCAATTCAAAGTATTCTTATTGAATTATGGATAGAAAGAAAACCTAGTTTGAGGCAGTTACATATTTGGGGTTACCTAAAAAAAAGTAAGAATTTATGATCCATATGAAAAGAAATTATACTTTCTAACGATTAGTAGTTATTTTATTGGTTACCTAGAGAAATCTAAAAGATATATATTTTATTGCCTAAACTATATTCTAACAATCATGGAAACTAATAATGCAAGATTCATTAAGAATGTAAAATTAATGGCTAGAATAAACATTAAAATGTGAACATAAAAGAAATTAGGATAAAAATTCTTTTATCCATAACATTTCATTTGTTTATAACTGTGTCAAATGTTATTTCAAAAATTGCAAAACATCTAGATAAAAAGAAATTCCCTAAAATAACTAACTCACAACTAACTAATATACATTAATCACAAAAGGCAATATTAAGATGATCATAAAGATAAAGGACATTAGTTATTCTAGAAATTTTAAAGGTTAGTCTCATGTAATGTTTTATAAAAAATGAGGAATCTATGGAAATAAAATCAATTATGTTTGCATATGTTATTAGTAACTAATGTATTTGCAAACATGAACTAGACTAGAATATCAGTTTTGTGGTCAAAATGCAAGGCAAATATAAATTTAATCCTATAATGGATCACATGAAAATTCCAAAGAAAGTATTAAGGTACCTACAAAGAGTAATATGCTCATGTATAAAAAAATGAAATCTTTTAGAAGTGGTTGGGTAGTTGGGTTTAGACATTACTAGATGCATTGACAACATAAAGTCCACTTTTAGTTATCTATTCCTAATAGGACAATAAGCATTATTATGAAATAATTGAAAATTTGTCTATTATTATTTCATCCATTACAAAAGCAAATTTTGTGACATGATTTCAAATTATAATTCATCCATTCTGGTGGTAGAACTTAATTTAGGACTTGGGATTATTGATACCATTACCAAACCACTAAAATTTACTATCATAATTCTATAGCAATATTCTTTTCCAAGAATGAAAAATATTTAAGGGTACCAAACTTAATGAAAATTAAAGTATTTTGTCATTAAAGAGAAAGTTTAGAAACAAAAAGTATTTATTAAGTATAATTGAATTGATCTCATGATAGCAAATCAATATAAAAGTTTACAACTAATGTTATGTAGAGAACATATTTTCACAATAAGGCCTAGTTGCACTAATAATGATTGATAATATATGACGTAATAACATTTTAAGTTCACTGATGTATTTCTAAAATACAAGATGTATTTCCTATTATTTTATAATTGTGTGCACATGACTATTTTAAAATTAATTGGAAAGTCTCTACGAGACATTATTGGAGACCATTATAAAATTACATTATATATATATATAATTTATGAACCTTGTGTGATAAGTTGTTAGTATTATAGTATATGGAAGGGAAAGTTATGAATAAATAAGATATAATTGCCATAACATACATTTATCATATGTGGCATTATGATGGAACTATAAGAGATTGCTTGTCATCATTATATGTGCATAAGAATTAATGTAATATATTTTTAATTGAGTCAAGTGGGAGAATAATAGAATATTCCTAAATAATATAGCCTATTAAGGATTAAATCTAATCAATCATAATGCGACCCAATTAATAAGGAAATAATCTATATATTACTATACACTTTAAGGACTATAATCTCGAATATGATTCAGACATTGATGGACATACCTAATCTAAACTAGGAAGTTGTGTTCATATATAATCAGTCCTCTCTCTTCCTAACACACATGAAAAAGTCCATCTCAATTTTGTAGTTATGAGTAAGGTTAAAAAAGAGAAATTAATTACTAAGTTAGGGTGAATTTTTGAATCATATCAATAACTTTAACCTTTATGAATTCAACTATATTATTTATATGAAAATATTCATTTTTAAGATCTAAAACTAATGTTTAATAATGATGCACTTTTTGAAGAAATCTAACATAACTAGTAATGGAATCTTGAGAAATTTGGAATCCTAAGGCATTAAATGTATACCAAATATTCATAATCAAATTTCTTTTTCATTGTCCACTTCATGAAATAATAAAAAAGAGTTGTCATTTTTATTATATATATATATATTAAAAAAAAGTGAAAGCATGGTGCAAGATATATTGAATAGCACTAAAAATATAAAATAAAAAAACCATACAAAGATTTCAATATATATATATATATATATATATATATATATATATATATATACTTGCAAACATTAATTATTTACAATATATAATGCTTATTAGTCTAGAATAATTATTTTCATATTTTGCATGAAGAAAAAAATTAAATATGTTGTTTTTCTATTATGTATTTCTAAAATATATAAAATTTTATTTTATAAATATATTTCTTGTTGCTTATATGTGCATGAAAGTTTATCCTCACTACTAGTAATGAAATCCTTTCTAAATGTTCATACTTAAGGTCTAGTATGGAAGTGCTCAAAATCTCTTGGTAACATCCTTTTTAGGGAAAACAAGCATGATTTTTATTAGAGTGCAAGAGAATGGAAGTCAAGGTTTGGTGAGAATTTATGTTTTGGAAAAAGAAAAAAAAAAGGTCTAATGAGAATTTGGACTTTATGTAAGTTATGATGACTACATAGTCGAGCACTCTGCTGTCATGGTTTGATTTGATGGCAATCTATTATAATGTTCGTTTGGATAATTTGGGCTCTTTTGCATAATTTCCAAGCCCTTTTTTTTTTGTTTTTCTCTTTTCTTTGTTTGTGTTTCTCTAATGTTTAATGGGTTAATCTTCAATAAAAGAATTTTTTTGTTCAAAAACCAGAAATATGGGTGCAAAGAAAATAAATTAAACCAAAAAATATTATATAACACTATTCCTAAAGATAGATTTTGTACCTATATAAAGTCACAATGTAGTAGGTCATGACAATTATCCTCTTAGAGTACAACAAACATTCTACTCATATGTATTCATAGATAAGGAAGTAGAAATAGTACAAACTATGATTAATCCATCAAGTTTCAGTAAGTATGAAAAGAAAATAAAAAATAATGTGATGATCTGTATCTCTAGAAAGAAAAAGAATGGTCACATATATGGCATGTTTGGTTTAGTGTTTTAAAAAGTGGAATAAAATGGCTGATGATAAGTTATACAACAAAAAATGGTGTAATTTCTAAAATGACTAGTTTTCATAAGTCATAAATGGTTAGTTTTACTAACAGCAATTTGACGAGTTCCAAAACATGGGCTTAAGGGCCTCCTATATTAAGCTTGAGCTTGAGTTATTTATCTATATTTGAGGCCTTATTTAGGTCTTGTTTTTATTAGGTTAAGAGAAATATTATTTTATAAGCATGCATAATTAGATCTCTCCTTTTTAATAAAAGATATAAGCCTTTTAAAATGCACTAGTTTCCAACATTTTCTACTTTACTACATAGAAATATGCAAATTATTAATTAAATTTATCTTGCCTTTAAAAGATTTCCTTCAAGCTTGGTAGGCATAACTATCAATTTTTGTACTAAAGGATTTCTATTTTTGTTTTTGGTACATCAGAAAAATGGTTTTTACCAAAAGATTTCCATTCATCTTTGTAGTTGCATGCACACAAATAGAAACACACACATACACACACACATTTATATGACCTTTGGAGGGAAAGAGATAAGAGGCAATTCTAAACAATAATGCTAGTCACAAAATAGGTCTTACTTCTTTGTATTAACAAAGATGCCAAGAAACTATTCCACCCAAAAATTTAAGCTAGTAAAACGAGAAGTCCATAAGCATCATATAATACTTAAGGTCTTTGCATTTTAGCAATATGAGACTTTTACTCTTAACATGTACTATACTCGATTGACATGTGCCACATTGAAACTAAATTAATAAGCCAAACCCAATTACTACATCCTAATAGCATTAGGCTAAATTGATTAAATTGACTTTATGAAAAGGGTCAAACCATCAAGAGGCTAGAGTAAACATGAAGTGGAACCAAATTTTGATATCAAGTAATATAACATCTTGAAATTTCAAATCTACCTAAAAGCTTAAATTAGTAGGTGGAGAAGCCTAATAAGTTATTTTAAGTTTTTATAATAGTAGTTATATGAAATTTTATACTCATAGTACTCCCTCTTGACATTTGTTTGGCCCAATTAGCACATTGTTTGATGGATCAAATGGCACATTTGTTTTTCCCTTTTTTTAGTGTTTTTATCCTACATATTCATCAAGTTAAGTTTTCCTCTGGGTTTGTTATTTTTAGAAAATGAACAAGAGTACAAATATATGATTGTTAAAAAAAAGTTAACAAAAGATACACAATGCATGTATAGACTTGTGCATATGTTAAGCACTTTTCCCTTAAGATAATGATCTTATTGTCCCTTAGTGGAAACTTTAGTGGTTGCGAACTTAAAGCTCTAACTTTAAGTTCTTAGGTTCTAATCTTGAAAAGGAGTATAAGATTCAATGGAATAGGGAGAGCTATCCAAATTGTATTAACTCATGGCCTAATGGAACTCCTAATAGACCAAAAAAGAAAGATAATAAGCTCATTGGTAAACCATATAATTCATTAGCAAATTGTTTGGACTTTAATCTCTCATATTCTTAACATGATCTTTTGTACATGTCTAATGAATATTGGCTTAAATTTTTTTCCCACTTCTCTATAATGTCACCAATTTTTTGGGGAATTAGTAGTGTATTTCAACTCCTATCCAATAAGTTAGCTTGATAAGCTAGAATCAAATACTTCTTCTTCACAATAACAAGCTATAGTGTTGTCTACCATAAAAATGTAAGCAAGGATTATTAAATATGCTTTGAAAGTAGGAAAAATGGTATGATTATCTCTTAAAGGTTTTACCAAACCTAAAGATTTCCATCCTTTAGAATTTTGCTAATTGCAATTATATCCCTAATCTTAGTTAATATATTTTATCTATCTCTTGATTGCAATATCATGATCAATGAAGTCTATGACAATTTAGGCAATGTGAATGGATTATATGACAAACAAAAAGATGTGCACAAGAGATTGTTTCAGAAAGTGAAACTTGGACATATATTGTACCATAAATGCTTCTTTTTATCTCTACAAAATCTTAATAGAGGGATGCACTATGGCAATCCCATTTAGAGATTGGCAATAAATGGTGTTCAACTCAAAACTAATGGAGATTCAATTGGTTTCAAATGTACATGGTGAATGGAAATGATATCTTATTTAACAAAGGGTGGATTTGCATATTGGAAGGAAAGGATATGTCTTAAAGAGGTAGGTAGGTGTGAAAAAAAGAAATTGACTAGAGATTTAAAGTTAGTAGGTGCAGATCTAAGGTTAAAAAGTTAAAGGCAGAGAGATTGTCACTAGTGTAAATTAAAGATGGTAAAAACTCTGTTGTTTACTTTAGGTAGAAATGTCCTTATAATCTCATGGTATAAATACTTTTGTGATGTTAACTCTACTTGTAGGGGACTCCATGTTTTAAGGGAAGCAATACAATTTAGATTGCATGATGTATCCTAAAGTTGTGTTAAAAAAAATTAACATCATTTGGCCAGATAGTTTCCATAATAGTAGGTGGAGCTATGCAAATGATGCATGGTAGTGAAGTCTTGTGAGGAGAAAAGTATCCATTACTATCATTTGGTTAGGAAGGAACTTATTTTAAGATCTTAAAGGATAGCTAAAAGCATGGTACGCATGGTGCTTTCAAAGACTGATGATGGTTTAAGTGAAATTTTGTGGAATTATGTATTGAGGTTTATTATTGAAGCTAATGGTGAGTTTAGCCTATCGCTATTACACATGTTGTTGGACAAGTATTTTAAACAAAATAAGATTATTTAGGATGTGGAGGTCAATGCTGTATGCATTTATTTATAAGATAAGATCATTTATCTTTTTGATAATAAAACACATGACAATGACAAGATTTAGGATGATTTTAATGGTGACCCCTTCCATCAAGAGAATCAAAAGAGGTTCAGATGTATTTTACAATGATCATTTGTGTTGAAGAATTTTGGGAAATTGTTAGGATGCTTTTTAATGAAGATTCCTTCCTTCTAAGTGTTGGAAAATGTTTAGAAAATTTATCTCTCTTCCTAAAATTTTCTCTTATTGATCTTGTTGTTCCCACAGCCTTGTATGGGTTGTAATTGTTGTCAACTAGGGTTAAGTGTGCAAGAGAGTAAAGTCATATGGAAGAGCAGTAAAGTCACATGGAAGGGCAAGAAAGTAAATCTGCCGCGTAAGGGCAAGAACGTAAATCCGCCATGTAAGCCCTATTAGGGTTTTATGGAAGAGAGTATATAAAGGCCTTGGAAGACAAAACTAGGGAAGAGGGCCAACACAATTGAATAAACAGCAACCCTACAGCAACCGGCCAAAAGGAAGAGAGAGCAGAACGGCAAGAGATCAGAAACAACACCACCAGGAGAGCAAACCAGAAACGTCACCACCGGGAGAGCAAACCAGAACGTGCAACCTCCTGCAAGCAAACCAGAAACACATCCTGCAAGCAAACCGGAAACACGTCCTGCAAGCAAACCAGAAACACATCCTGCAGGCAAACCAGAAACGCCTCCTGCAACCGAACTAGAAACGCCTCCTGCAAGCAAACCAGAAACACATCCTGCAACCAAACCAGAAACGCACAACCAGCAAGAGGAGAAATAAGAAACAGACCACCCGGAAGAGAAGACAGCAGACCTGGTATCCGTGAGACCACCCGGAAGAGAAGACAGCAGACTAGAAGCGTGAGGCAGGGCGAGAGACGTGAACCAGAAAAACCAGTAGTGTGAGGCAGGCCAAGAGACGTGAAACAGCAGACCAGGAGCGTGAGACCAGAACGTGCAACAGCGTGACTGATCAGAAGCGTGGGGCAGGCTGTGAGATGTGAAACGGCAGACCAGAAGCTTGAGTGCAAGCTGTGAAACCGTGAGACAGTGAAAGCAGGAGCTGTGTGAGACAACCTAGAGAAGGAATTTGGCGAAGCATCAGAAAGAACTCAACGTATTTCTAGATTTCTTCAAGAGAGGTTAGAGAGCGTTGCGGTGAACTTCTAAGCGGCAGTGGAGCAGCCTTTCAATTCAACAGAGGCAAGACAAGCTAGAAGAAGAGTAGACACAGTAAGTGACACTCTTTGTATTGTACTTGCTTAGTAATTGCAATAGTGAAAGGAGCAGAAGATTAAGACATCCATTGTAACTATAATTCTCAAGTATAGTGGATAGTCTCGGTAAGGGAGAGTCCCTACCACCGTGGATGTACGTCACGTTGACGGAACCACGTAAATCTCGTGTGTCCTTAATTTGCTTTACGTTCTGTGTTTTGAATTGAGTTGTGAACGCAGCTAAAGTATCAGCCAACCCATAACCTAACGAAGACCTAAACAAGAACATCCGAATTGTCTATTAGGCAAGGTGTCTGAAAGGTGACTTTGGGGACTATTGTGATTAGTAGGTAGCAATAGATCTACCTTAGTCGAATCTGAGAAAGAGTTCGCTTTTAAGAAGAGATTGAAGTTGTTCACTTTCCTGCGAATTGTGAATTGTGGTGATACTGATTCACCCCCCCTCTCAGTATCACAAACTAGTAGATCCTAGGGTGAAGTTGGGAACTTTAATTGGTATCAGAGCACAGGTTCACCAGGATAAAGCTTAACAGCTTGGTGTACTAGTTTGAAGAGCTCCAGAAGTTTTAACTTGTTTAGCATACTGAGAAATGGACGCCGGTACCAACACCAGCACTACTTACAGCAAGAAGGTTCCAATCTTCAACGGAACCAACTACCATATGTGGAGAGCGAGAATGCAGGTGGTATTTGCAACCATGGGCATGAACGTGGTGAAATCTGTACAGGAGGGTTTTGAGCCTCCAGAAGAAGGTAAAGATCCAACCCCAGAGGAATTAAGACAGTTTGAGATAAATGGGAAGGCCTCAAATGTCATCATTTCAGCATTGACAGATGCTGAATATGCTAAAGTTATGGACTGCAAATCTGCCAAGGAGATATGGGACAGATTGCAGAAAGTCTATGAAGGTGATGGCAGAATGAAGGAGGCCAAGCTTCAAGTTTTCAAGGAGAGATATGAATCTCTCAGAATGCAGAAAAATGATACAGTCCAAGAGTTCTTCACCAGGGTTATTGATGCTGTAAACGATCTTAGAAGTCATGGGAAGAACAAGAAGGACTCATCTATTGTGAAGAAAATTCTGAGAATTCTGCCTGAGAGGTTTGCCTCAAAGGTGGCAGCCATAGAGGAGAGTAGAGATCTCAATTCCATGTCTCTGCATGATCTCCAATGCAATCTCATTGCATATGAGATGAGAATAAAGTCAACTGAGAGCTCCTCAACGTCAAAGGTATCAAAGGAGGCAGCTTTCAAAGCTATGAAACACTTGAAGATAAAAGAAGAGGAAGAATCATCCAGCGAGGATGATGATGATGATGAGGAAGAAAGTGAAGGTGAAGTGTTGGCATACTTCACAAGGAAATTCAAAAGGGGGTCTAAGAAGGGAAAAGGACAGTTGTCCTTGAGATGTTATCGTTGTGGACAGACTGGACACTTTGCTTCTCAGTGCAAAGTGAAACTTGATGATGAAGATGAGGATGGTGATGATGAGCAGAATTCAAAATGGAGAAGACCATCATTCAAGTCAAGGAAGTCCAGCAAGAAGACTGCTAGCCCACAGAAGAAGAAGAGAGGCTCATTCAAGAGTTATGTGAGCCAGACAAAAGAAGCCGATGAGGAGGAAGATGTAGACTCATCAGATGAGCATGCCTTTATGGCATCAACTCAAGGTGGTAGTTCAACCTCTGAAGAGGAAGAGGAGGTTGATGAAGAAGAACCAGATTTTGAAGCTGAGTTGGAAGCAGCTTCAAAGGAGATAATCAGAAGGGGCAGAACCATAAGAAGGTTAGAGGCCCACATAAAACAAGTTGAAGCAAAGTCTGAGGAAGCTGAAAGTCAAAAGGATGAAATAAGGGCTGAACATATTGACTTGAAGAGAAGATTTGAAGAACATATCAAAATATGTGAAGACCTTACTATGGAGCTTGGCTCAAGGACTTCAACAATTGAAGAAATGGAGATAGAGTTGCTGAGACTTCAGCAACAACTCAAAAGGAGTGAAGAGAACGTGCAGAAGCTTGAAATGATAGGAGAAACAAGTTCTGCAAGAGAAAAGAAGAATGAAGAGAAAGTGCAGCAATCTGAGGCTGCATTGCCTAAAGATAATAAGAATGTGCCACAGAAGTTGAAAGAGAAGGTTGTGACTCAGGAGAAGATAGCTGAGAATAAAGAGGATTTGAAGAAGCAACCTAGGGTGGCAAACAAAAATGAAGAAAAGAAGATCAGCCAGCAAAGGGCTATGGCTGAACAGAAGAAGGAGAAAAAGGTAGCTGAAATGAAAGCCACACAAGCAAAGAAGCCAGCCACGTTGCCTACACAGCAAGTAATGAACAAAAGAAAACAAGCTGTGATTAGACCCAAGAAGAGGCAGTTTCAAGGTCACTGTCTTTATTGTGGAGTTTGGGGTCATAAGGCAAGTAACTGCTGGTGGAGAAGGCCAGTATATGTCTCCAACTTGAGAAGATATGATGCTGTATACAGGGGGAGACAATACAAAATTCAGAGGAGAACACCTGTCGTGAGTTCTTGCACATACTGTAAAAAGCAAGGACACACTGACAAGGATTGTTGGTGGAAGCCCAAACCAGTGGTTTCAAAGAACAAGTTTGCTATATTGGGAGACTTGGAACAGTGTGAAAGGTGTGGGCAGGATGACCATAATGCCAAGAGATGCATGACACTTCTCCCTGAGCAAGAGAAGGCACTCAATGGCATAGTGAAAACAAGCGGTGTAGTCAAAGCTGAGAAAAAGGAGAAAGCTATCTTCCAGCCAATTCAAAAGAAGGAATATAAAGCTAAAAGGGAGGTGGCTAATATAGCTGAAATTGCACTCAAAGCTGACTACAAGGATAAGCAGTGGATCCTTGACAGTGGATGCACTTCACACATGACGGGAGACAAGAGTAAATTGTCAAAGCTAAACAAGTCAAGAGAAGGCAGAGTCAAGTTTGGCAATGATGATTCACTCAACATCAGTGGTCAAGGGTCAGTAAATATTGGAAAAGGAAAGCTGAAAGATGTTCTGCATGTTGAAGGACTCAGATATAATCTAGCATCTGTCAGCCAACTATGCAATGAAGACCATAAAGTGATATTCACAAAAACAGGTTGCCAAGTAAAGAGTAAAGAAGGCAATACTGTTGCAGCTGGGAAAAGAACAGCTGGAAATTTATATGTAATTGATGAAGACAAGACAAACAGCTGTTTACTTACAAAAGAAGAAGAAAATCAACTCTGGCATCGGAGGCTGGGACACTTAACACAGAAGAACATGAGGAAGCTGACCACTACTCATGCAATCAGAGACATTCCAGACCTTAAGAGAGAGAGGGAGTATGTCTGCTCAGCATGCTCTAAAGGAAAACAGGTCAGAAAGCAGTATAAGACCAAAGAGGTCAGTTCTAAAGCAGTGCTTGACATTGTGCATACTGATTTGTGTGGGCCGATGAGAACAAAAGGGTTGAATGGTGAGAGGTACTTCATCTTGTTTGTTGATGATTATTCTAGAAGGACCTGCATCATGCACCTCACACATAAGTCAGAAGTTTTGAAATGCTTCAAGAGATACAGAAGATTGGCTGAAAATGAGAGTGGAAAGAAGATCAAAGTATTGAGGTCAGATCAAGGCACTGAATTCACAAATGGAGCTTTTGAAGATTACCTTGAGAAGCATGGAATTCACCATCAGATGGCAGCAGCAAGAACTCCTCAACAGAACGGGGTGGTAGAGAGGAAAAATAGAGTTGTGGTTGAAATGGCAAGAACTCTACTGCTGGAATCCAAGCTTCACACAAGATTTTGGACAGAAGCAACATTTACAGCCGTGCACCTATTGAACAGAGTTTCACTAAGGCCCAATACTGATAAGACTCCATATGAGCTATGGAGTGGGAAGAAGACAACAGCCAAGTATCTTAGAATCTTTGGCAGCCCATGTTTTGTGAAGAATAAGGAGCAAAACTTGGGAAAATTCCATGCTAGGTCAGATGAAGGCATCTTTGTGGGATACTCAGCAAAGACAAAAGGTTACAGAGTTTTTCTGCATAAACTGGGAAAAGTGGTCACTTCCAGTGATGTGAGAATAGATGAAAACTGGAAAACAACGCATAATGGAGAAGCTGAGGATAGTGAAGAAGATGACTTCAAGATAGATGAAGAATCTGACCAACATGAAGAAGTGGGAAAAGAAGTAAGTTCAGACTTAGAGAAGAGTGAGTCTGAAGATGAAGAAGGAGATTCTCTTGCAACTAAGACTGTGCAAGAAAGAAAGACAAAGAAGACATGGACCAGTGCTCATCAAGAAAATCAGATCATAGGTGACCCATCAGTAGGAGTTACAACAAGAAGAAGAATTGTGGGAGCTACTACTTTACTCTCACAAGTTGAACCTAAATCTGTTGAAGAGGCTACACAAGATCTAACTAAATCTCTGTCCACAGAGCTTTTTGAAAAGCACAAAATGAGTCTCTCTGTGCAAATGCCTCCTCAAGCCTGAAAATCAGGTGAATCCTCCATCTCTACTTTGCGAGTTTTTCAGATTTGTAATTAGTTGGCAAAGGGGGAGAGAAGTAACAGTGCAGGGGGAGCTGTTAAGGAAGGGGGAGTGCATATTTAGGGGGAGTTGTAATCCATCTGCTTCTGGATTGTTACTCCAAGAAGATTATGAAAGACTGCTGCATAATGGCTTTTGTTATGAATGTTGCCAACAATTACAAAGGGGGAGATTGTTGTTCCCACAGCCTTGTATGGGTTGTAATTGTTGTCAACTAGGGTTAAGTGTGCAAGAGAGTAAAGTCATATGGAAGAGCAGTAAAGTCACATGGAAGGGCAAGAAAGTAAATCTGCCGCGTAAGGGCAAGAACGTAAATCCGCCATGTAAGCCCTATTAGGGTTTTATGGAAGAGAGTATATAAAGGCCTTGGAAGACAAAACTAGGGAAGAGGGCCAACACAATTGAATAAACAGCAACCCTACAGCAACCGGCCAAAAGGAAGAGAGAGCAGAACGGCAAGAGATCAGAAACAACACCACCAGGAGAGCAAACCAGAAACGTCACCACCGGGAGAGCAAACCAGAACGTGCAACCTCCTGCAAGCAAACCAGAAACACATCCTGCAAGCAAACCGGAAACACGTCCTGCAAGCAAACCAGAAACACATCCTGCAGGCAAACCAGAAACGCCTCCTGCAACCGAACCAGAAACGCCTCCTACAAGCAAACCAGAAACACATCCTGCAACCAAACCAGAAACGCACAACCAGCAAGAGGAGAAATAAGAAACAGACCACCCGGAAGAGAAGACAGCAGACCTGGTATCCGTGAGACCACCCGGAAGAGAAGACAGCAGACTAGAAGCGTGAGGCAGGGCGAGAGACGTGAACCAGAAAAACCAGTAGTGTGAGGCAGGCCAAGAGACGTGAAACAGCAGACCAGGAGCGTGAGACCAGAACGTGCAACAGCGTGACTGATCAGAAGCGTGGGGCAGGCTGTGAGACGTGAAACGGCAGACCAGAAGCTTGAGTGCAAGCTGTGAAACCGTGAGACAGTGAAAGCAGGAGCTGTGTGAGACAACCTAGAGAAGGAATTTGGCGAAGCATCAGAAAGAACTCAACGTATTTCTAGATTTCTTCAAGAGAGGTTAGAGAGCGTTGCGGTGAACTTCTAAGCGGCAGTGGAGCAGCCTTTCAATTCAACAGAGGCAAGACAAGCTAGAAGAAGAGTAGACACAGTAAGTGACACTCTTTGTATTGTACTTGCTTAGTAATTGCAATAGTGAAAGGAGCAGAAGATTAAGACATCCATTGTAACTATAATTCTCAAGTATAGTGGATAGTCTCGGTAAGGGAGAGTCCCTACCACCGTGGATGTACGTCACGTTGACGGAACCACGTAAATCTCGTGTGTCCTTAATTTGCTTTACGTTCTGTGTTTTGAATTGAGTTGTGAACGCAGCTAAAGTATCAGCCAACCCATAACCTAACGAAGACCTAAACAAGAACATCCGAATTGTCTATTAGGCAAGGTGTCTGAAAGGTGACTTTGGGGACTATTGTGATTAGTAGGTAGCAATAGATCTACCTTAGTCGAATCTGAGAAAGAGTTCGCTTTTAAGAAGAGATTGAAGTTGTTCACTTTCCTGCGAATTGTGAATTGTGGTGATACTGATTCACCCCCCCTCTCAGTATCACAAACTAGTAGATCCTAAGGTGAAGTTGGGAACTTCAGATCTCTTTTTCCTCTTCCAATCTCACAAAACCTAATAGATTTTTATTGGTTGTGTAATAAATTTGACAAATAATTGCCAAAAGATTTTAGAATATTGTTCAATTTTAATAACTAATTCAAAACATTCCTAGAACTATGGGTGAGCCAAAAAGAATGTTTGAATGGTGAGTCACAAATCCATGGATCTTTCTCAAAAGGAAGGAAAATTATATCTACACCTTAAATATAGAGCATATTTACATTTCACATCCTAATTTTCTAGAAATTACAAAAAACATTATGAGTAACAAATGTCAATCAACTCAAATGGAGACCATTAAATGACAAATTTACCTTCTCATATAATCTAAATGGTGAGAAACTTGGAACAATTGGATGCCCCTTTGCTCTTCCTCACACATCACTCTCTATAAAGAATGAAAGTTAGTAGATGACTTCAGTTTGATGATCATGATCGAAATGGAGCCATTGCCACCTATTGTGGTGGCAAATGAGAAGATTGAAGGGTGATGATAGGTTAACAAGATAAAAGAAAAAACAGGGCTTTAAAGAGAGATTAAGAGAAACGTAATGGTGGATGGGTGGAGGTGGTGGTGGAGGAAGAGGAAAAGTGTGAGAGGTCAAGTAATATTATGAAAGATGACATCTTAAAGAGAAATTGAGAGAAGGGTGGTGGTGTATGGGTGGAGGTGGTGGCAGAGGAGGGGGTAGATTAGGGTGGTGAAGTAAGATTAAGATAGAGTTTTAGAGAGAGAATAAGATAAAGGAAGGTAGTGGTGGTAGGTGGATGGAGAGGGTCGTGGAGGAGGAGGGATGTGAAATAGTGAGGTAAGTTTAAGAAAAATGTCATTTTAAAGAAAGTAAGTAAGAAGGGTAGTGGTGGTGGGTAGGTGGATGTAGTGATGGAGGAGTAGGGAGAATGAAGCTTGTGAGGTAAGAGATGTGTGAAGGGTAATTGTAAAGGTATTTTGGTCCCTTCAAGTTATTTTTATTATCATTTTTGCAATTAAAATAACCTTTACTAATCTAATGAAGGGTGTTTTTTGTTTTTACCGCATGCAATTATTGGTAAGTTTTGTGTAATTTTTGGAAATTTGAAATGTGAAGTGTAAATACATCATAAACTTACAGTGTAAAAGGTAATTTTCCTCTTTGAAGTATATATGAGTGAATCTCCATATGTCTAGTTTTTATATTCCTCTCCATTAATGTAGACACTCACAATATGAAAGATTAAAAGGACTTTATCAAGTTTCTAACATTGGGCCAGGGTGTTAGCTAATAAAAAGAAGGGATAGGATATAAGTCAAAGTAAGAGAACATAAGATTCAAAACCTTATTATTCCTTCCTTTTTTATTATTTTCTTTTCTTCTTTTTCATTTTTCATTTTTCTTCCTTTTCTATTTTTTTTTTTTTCAAAAGAACCAATCACAATCTGAACAAACTATGACAACTTTAATTCTTAATTATTGGTCAATCACATCTACCGATCTAAAATCCTTGACAAAATTCAGCATTATTTGTTTTACTCATATTAGTCAATCATAGCAATTGACTTGGTTGACTAATCAAAACTCTATTAAAATTAATTTTTTGAAGTAAAAACTCTTTTGCTTATCCAGTTTACTACATTGATTAGTCTAGTCAATCAATCAAAACTTTCTGTCCAAAAGCCCAAATTTTTAGAGTTCACATTTTTCTGTCCATGAAGTCGACTATAGCAATAAGATTAGTGGACCTATCAAAGCTTGTTGTAACCTTTTAGCTTTCCATCTTTTTTCTTTACATTGTCTAGTCCATAAGTCTAGTTGACTGATGCAAAAATTTATATTAGCACTAAGAACAAGCTATTCTTTCCATTTTTTTTTTCACACATCATTTTTACCTTTTTTTTAATCTTTGAATAGAAATATTTCTTTCCCTAATTCTTTTAAAGGGTGTTCATGATTTTTTGGGCTATAAGGTTAATGGAGATATTTGATTATCCCAAGAAATATAAGGCTCGAAGAATTCAAAGACCTAAGGGAGTAAGTAGGAATAAAACATAACTAAGATTAGCTTGAAAGGCTCAAAAGAAATAAAGATGACCTAAATCATCTCTCTAGTAATGTAACTGTCTAGGATTTTGCCTCACGGGATAATCAAACAAGTTTTATAGATCACATTTGAGAAAAAAAAGATATCACTGTGTACACATAAACTTTCACTAATCATAAAACACATATCAAACATCATGACCATATTTAAAATTTCAAAACTCAACCATAAGATATAGTGAACAAATGAATCAAGCATTAAACAAGTCTAATATTTATCAGTTTCTCCAAGTCATGTTCCAATGCAATCATCATCCATCAAAGTAAAGGGAAATCAAAACAAATTGAACCAATAAAAGAAAAAGGATAAATAAAAGTAATAGCAAGAAGAAGCCAACAATTCCATGGAAACTTAAAATTGACAATATCCTCAATATTTCTAGTCCTTAGCCAAAGATACTTCCTTGGAAACATTGGTGCCTCCCATAAAGTGCTTCATTTATTGTCCTTAGCCAAACCCTTTATGGTTTCATTCTAGTTCATGTAGCTGAATGCTGATTTCAAACTTATTAAATCCATCATCTACATAGGGTTTTAATCTTTGACCACTGACTTTGAATGTTCCTTTTGTGTCATGAGAAATTTTTATCACTCCATGAGGAAAACTTGTTTTAGCATGAAAGGTCCAAACCATTGTGACTGTAAATTACCTAGAAAAAAGTCAAAGCTAAGAGTTATAAAGTAAAATTTTCTGACCGACCATAAAATTAGCCCTCATCAAGTGCTTGTCATGCCACTTCTTGATGCGTTCTTTGTAGATTTTAGTACTCTTATCAGCTTCATGACATAACTCATCCTTCTCGTTCAACTGCAGTTATTGATTTTGCCATATAGCTTGTATATAAAAATTCAAAAGTTTCATAACCCAATATGCTTTATTCTCAAGTTGAACATGCAAATGACATTCTTTTCCAAAAATGTATCTATATAGAGACATACAATAGGAATTTTGTAGGCTGTCCTATGTACCCAAAGTGTATTATGTAGTTTTAATGACCAATCTTTTCTGCAAGCATTCACAATCTTTTCCAAAATTCTTTTTAATTTCTATTTGAAACTTTTACTTAGCCATTGGTTTAGGGATGGAATAGGGTTGTTATTTTGTGCGTGACAACATGTTTGCTTAAAAGGTTTTTAAATTGTTTGTTGCAAAAGTGTTTTTTTCCATCACTAACAATTTCCCTATTTATTCCACACCTTTAAAATCAAAAACTAGAAAATCATCCATGAAAATTTCAATAAACTTTTCAAACATGCTGGGAAAAATTACCATCATGCATATTTGGAAAGTTATAAAGTCATTATACAAACCAAATGGCATTTTTCTGAGGCATAAGTGCCCTAAGGGAAAGTAAAGGTAATTTTCTTTTAGTCCTCCAAAGCAACAACAATTTGATTATATCTTGAATACTCATTTAAGAAGCAATATAATTCATGACAAATCTTTCTATCATTGGATAATGAAGGGAAAAGGAGAATGATTTTTCTTGGAGGTATCATTCAACTTTCTATAATTTATAAAAACCTGCCACCTAATTATAGTCCTAGTAGGAATCAATTCTCTTGAATCATTATTCACAACAATCATACCTTCCTTTTTAAGTACAACTTAAACTGAACTTACCCATGAGCTTTTAGCAATAGAATGAATTATACATGCATTGAGCAATTTAATCACCTCATCCTTTACTACATCTTGAATGCTCCAGTTTACCTTCTTTGGTGTTGGACTATGGGCTTATGACCCTTCTCCATGAGAATTTTGTGCATGCAAATTAAAGGATTGATTTTCTTAATGTTAGCTACAATCCACCCTAAGGCTTTCATATGCTCCAAAACTCTAAGAAGTTCCTCCATAATTTATGAAAGAAGAAGAACTAATCATAGATAAAGAGGAAAAACCTTTTAAAAATGCATATTCTACATGAGAAGGTAAGGGTCTAAGTTCAAGTGTAAGGGGCTCCTTATTTGAAGGCTTTAATCATAAGGCTTGGCGTTTGTCAAGAATTACAACTTCCAACTCTTTGGTTTTCAAGTGTGGTGCATTTGTTCCCAACAAATTATCACCTCCCCCTATTTTCTCACTTTCAACTATAATGTCCTTTGATTGAACAATGCAAGTTTCAAGTAAATCTCTAACTTGCCTTCCTTAAAGAACTGATTGACTTTATATTCAAGAGTATCTATTATAAAGCAAGTTTCATAATCAGAGAGACATTTAATAGATTCAAAAGCATTAAAGTTGACTTATTCATATTGCATTCTAAGGATTAACTTTCTTTGTAGCGCATTGATTAAACTTCAACATATAGCTAGAAAAGGTCTCCTTAGAATAAGAGATACCTTATGATCCTCTTTTATCTCCAAAAAATAATGTCTACAAAAAAAAAAAAAACTTTTCAATAGACTAATACCTCCTCCATTACATCTCTTGGATGCTTAATAGATCGATCTGCCAACTAAAGAGATATAGTGATAGGCTTTGTTTCAATAAGCCTTAATTGTTTGAAAATAAAAAAAGGTATCAAATTACTACTTGCCTTTAAATCACATAAAGCCTTGTCAAAATGAGAACTACCAAGAGTGCAAGGAATAGAGAAACTCCTTAGATCTTTTAATTTTGGGGATAGCCTATTTTACAAGTTTGTAGAACACTCCTCATTCAACTTCACCATCTAAAATTATTCTAATTTCCACTTATTCACCAAGATTTCTTTCAAGAATGTTGCATAACTAGCCATTTGAGATAGAGCAGATGTGGAAGGAATGATAATGTGCACTTTCTTAAAAATATCAAGGAATTTAAAGAATCACTTATCAATTTGATGCTGATTCAGTCTATGAGGAAATGAATGTGAAGGACATAAGGTTTCACATTAGGGTCATGAAAAAGCCTTCTTGGTTTTTCCTTAACACTATTCTCATCTTTTTTTTTCTTGTATGGCTAGGTCTTCTCTTTTTCCTTTACTTCTTCTTCAAGCTTCCTTTTAATACTCAAGGTGATGGATTTTACTTGCTCCCTCAAATATTTCTCAATATTGCTAAGTAAACAAGCATGCATTCTTTTAGAAAGCATTTTATCTAATTGTGCCATTTGTGACTCCAAATTTTGGTTAAAAGCTTCTTGCTTTTGGAATTTAGTTTTAGTAAAGGATATGAATCTTATCATCAATTCATCCAACTTTGACTTCTTTTATGGTGGGGAATCTTGGAGGTGGTGCTTTATTAGGTTGTTGTTATTCCATGAAAACTTTGGATGAGAAGTTTGTGATTGCCCACTAGTTGCTTGTTAAAATTACCAAGAAAGTTAGCATGCTCAAATGATTGTGAGGAAGGATTATGTACCTAACACTTAGTACTATCATTTCCTCCTTCACACAACTCATAATTTGCAATTTACAAATGCATGGCCGATGCATTAGTGTAGTTAATCTTCTTATTTATTGCTTCAATTTGAGTAGATATTGCAATGGGGGTGTCCATTTTGTGGACCTCTAGAGCTCTCTTAGCCATTGCTTTATTTGTCTATCATTGATAACTATTAGAGGTAATCTCCACCAATAAATCATATGCTTCCTCTAGGATCTTTCTCATGATGGTACCACTTGCTGCATCAACAATAGAACAATTAGTAAAAGATAAACCATTATAGAAAGTCTGTACCTGCAGCCAAGTAGGTAGACCATGATGTGGGCATTTCCTTGGCAAATCCTTGAATCCCATACTTCATACAAAGACTCCATTTCTGGCTGCAAAAAGTAGTAATATCATTATGCATTTTAGCTATTTCAGAAGACGGGTAAAACTTTGCTCCAAAGCATTGTGCTATTATGTCCTAAGTAGTAGTGGATCTTGTAGGTAAAGATTTAAGCCAAATTTTCACTTTTTCTGGCAAAGAACAAGGAAACAATCTTAATCTAATAGCAGCATAAAAAACACTATTATGCTTAAAAATATTGCAAATTTCCAAAAGGTTGGCTCAATCTGTTTCTTTATTTGCCCTTTTTGCTTTTGCTTAATGCCTAAACTATTCTTTTAATTTCAGAACCAAATGGAGCAAGTTCATTACCACTTGATCATGACATATACTAACAAAAACCTTGCAAAACAAAAATAAATACAATTAAAGTTCTAGACTAAAATCCAAATTAAAGGGATTTAATATTGTTCAGATTTATAATCTCCGACAATAGCACTAAAAACTGCCACAATTTGATAGTCTGTTTAAGGGTGGAATATAAACTAGTCCCGAAATAATTTCTTAAGCCTCTTCTACAAGAAACTAACAAAATGAACATCCTTATCGGACACAATGGAAATAGATAAATCATGCAATTTGAAATTCTTTGAAAAAACAACTTGGAATCATGAGATGCATTATGGACTTCTTACACGGAATAAAATAAGCAATTATAGAAAATCTATCCATAACAATAAGAATCGAATCATGACCACGAGCTATCCTAGGCAAACTGAGCACAAAATCCATAATTACATTACACCGAAATACATGTGGAATGGAAAAAAGAATGTACAAACCAATTTGATGCTTTTCAACTTTAGCAACTAAACATGTGCAACACTGTGACACAATGCTAGTCACCTCTCTCTTAAGAAAGGTTAGTAAAACCAATTCTTAACAAGTGTAAGGCCTCTCTTCTTCCATAAATGACTAGCAACCCATCCATTTGTGCATTTCCCAACCAAAAAAGTTATGAAGTGATATATCGTATAATACACATCTTATTAGCCTTAAATAAATAACCATTATGAATTATAAAATCAACAAAATCCTATAATGACCAACCCACTAATAGATTGAAATATAAGACAAAGTTAGAATATGCAAAGTACTTTCATATAATCTTTCATATGCTATAGATATACAGCATTCATCATCTTAAGGACACAAACAATTCGACTAAGAGCATCAACAACATTTTTTCACCTCTTAACAATGCTTAAGAATACAAGAATAACTTGTTAAAAACCTCAACCTATGCAACATGCTTAACATTCAATTTCTTTTGAAAATTCAATAATGCAATGTTTTATGATCAAAAAACCAAAAATCTCTTGAGGAAATATATAGTACTACTATGATGAAGGGACTAAATCCACAGAATAAAACTCTTTATCATAGATGAATATTTTTGTTTTGCCCGTTATAGAGTTATCATAAGATGAATAAATTGTAATAACATGCCCTATATACAACTTTTGATGCATTAGAAGCAATCCCAAATAGCTTGTTGAAGTCAAGATGCCTAAAATAAGGGCTTTATTGATTTGCTTCTTAATGTCATTTAAAGCTATGGTAGCTTCATTAGACCACATAGATTCCCTTTTTTTTAAGACAATTAGTGATAACAGCCATAATGATTCTAAATTCCTTGATGAATCTATAATAAAAAGAAGCCAAGCCATGAAAACTATAGACATCAATAAAAGACTTGGCCTCTGCCCACTATTTAATGACTCTAACCCTCTCAAGATCAACAGCTATACAAAAGGCATAAATTATAAATCCTAAGAATAACATCTTAGGCTATAAGAATGAATACTTCTTAAGGTTAACATAAGAGTGAGGAAAACTAATAAAAAATGACTAAAGTGATCTTTCTTAGACTTGCCATAGATGAAGATATTATCAAAATAAACTACTAAGAACTAGCCTATGAAATACATTAAGACATGGGTCATGACCCTTATAAAAGCATTGGGAGCATTAAACAACCCAAAAGGCATGAGTAGCCACTCACACAACCCATCTGAGATGTAAACATATTTTGATGAGAAGCTTGGAGATGATATGTGAAAGGCTTCATAGGATGTAAAAGGTCCATTGCACATTTTAAAAGACCTAATAACACAAGCTAAAGCCAAAAGAAGAAAGAAGCACTAAATGGGCTGATTAAAGACATTTAGGCCAACCAAGTTACAAATGGTGTGAATTCAAGCTTGAAAGAGAGTCAAAGCCTTATTAATATGATTGGAGTACTTAATGGGTTAAGACTAACTTATAGCATTCACTCCTAAATAGGAGTTTATCCTACATAAGTGATTGTTATAAAAATGAAAGTTTTCTATGTAAGAATTTGTCATAGATAGGAGTTTCTCCTAAATAAGAATTTGTCCTAAATAGGAATTTATACTTCTTTAGGATTGCTATCTTAGCCTATAAATAGGCACCTCTTGCTAAGCTCTGAAATATCAGACAATTTTGAGAGAAATAAAAAGCAAGGGTTTTCTCCTTTGGTTCTTTTGAAAACTAAAGTACTTATCAACAAGTACCTCTTCTTGTGGCATTCAACTTGACTTCTCACACCAATTCCATTCTTTTTTAAAGTGTGGTGTCCATATCCTTCTTAAATACCCTAGGTTCATGTTCCTTTGAATGTTGGGTTTAGGGTTTGTGTCATTAAAGTCTAATTTAGCTTTCCTAGATATTCTTTGATTCCTTGTGTGTGTTGGCTCCCTAAGCCACTTCTTTTAGGGTTTTTCGCATCAGTTGGTATTAGAGTCTTACTCTAAATTAGGTTGGATTAGTTAATTCTTCAATTTGCTACCTTGTTATTTATTTATTGCTATTTAGTTTGTCTATTGAGTGCATTACCATTTGAACATGCTAATTTGTTTGTTTGCAATCCTTCTTACTTTGCTTATTTGTTTGAGATTACAAGCTTTCTTACATTGGTCGTTTGTTTGAGATCACAACTATCAAAACATGTTATTTTCAATTCCATTTTCTTTCACTAAGTATGCTACTATTTTTTTTTTGTGTTAGGAAAAAAAAAAAAGAAAACAAAGGAGGAATGAAAAAAAAGCATCAAATTCAAGTTATTGACAGAAGTTAAATGGTTTGGTTAGATTGGCCACAATAATAATATGGTTTACTTTCTTACCTCCAATTTTGTCATTTATTTTTCTTGTTATGTCATTTATTTTTCCATCTTGATTTATGTGAGTCTAGTTCATTAAATTCATTTGCCTTGATATCCTTTTTTGTTTTTTTTTACTCCTTGTTCTCTAATTAGTTCAATTCTACCCATTTAACTTATTTATGTACAAAATCAATCCTCTTGATTTAGTTTGTTTAGTTCTTTAAAAACTAAAAGGGGAAATTTAAGTGGTAAAAGACAAGAGTGTAAGTTCATATTAAGAAAAAGGCCATAAAAAGTGTTAAACACAAAGGAGTGTGACACCCATTTTTGAGTGAAACACATGAGG